>BRDA01013250.1:34475-46182 GCA_036984385.1 Crenuchus spilurus | reverse complement strand
TTTTGGTAGTGTCTCGTCCATAATATAACCCACTAGTAAGAGTCGTGACGTCACTGTGACTACACCACCACCACCTTTGGTGAAGTTTACAACGGTCGGGTTAAAGGTCTGGACTTGGAGTAACTTTGGGTACCTTTCATTAATTTTTCTTCTACCAGCCAGTATTCAGTAGTTCGTTTCGACTCGTCGAACTTATAATTGAGGTCGACTGATCAGTAATTAAAAGAAATTTATTTACAAGATTTACTCTTACCATGTCATAATAGATCTGCATTTCTTGCCTCTTAATGTGTTTGAGACATCAGTTGTGTGTCTACTTTGAAGTAAAATCTAAAACATGTTTTGGTTTGTTGAACACTTTTAAACTTACTGTAATTTATTTGTGTTTTAGTAAAATTAACATTTTTGTTTTATTGTATAAACTGCTTGCCAACATTTCTACCAGATTCTAGATAATACTGTACCATTCTCATTTAGAACATTTATTTAAAGAAAATTAATGACTAGTCAGCTGGAGTTAATATTCAAGCTGCTCAGCTTTGCTTGATGACTTATGACCGACCATCTTCTTTTTAATTACTTTCCATGGGTTTCAATGAGGTTCAGGTCTGGAAATTGGGCTGGCAACATTTGAAGTGGTTTCCACCACCACCACATCAGTGTCACTGCAGTGCTGAGAATGATCACCCAATATAATACCTGCTCTGTGATGGTTTTGTGAGGATTCTGATCACTGAATTGGCTGATTTTAATGTTATTTGTAATGTAATAATGTAATTTACATTTTGAGTGGGCTTTGCAGACTCAGTCAATCCTGGTTTAATTTTGGTCAAGCAAAGTCTATCCCAAACTACAGGACACACAACAAAGTAGATCACCATTTGTGCCATTTGTGTCCAAAAGTAACATTTAGTGGTAAGGAAGAAGTACAGATGTGATGAAGGAATCATTGAAGCAGCAGCACTCATTTGATTTTTTAGATATATGCAATATTTATATTAGCACTCTCTCCTGGTTACAAATATATTAGGGAAAAGCCTTGCCCAGTGCCCAGTGACGGGCTAGGGGCACTCAAATTGACCCTGACCTTCTTAAGCAATTAAGAAGATGGATGAAATGTATAACCTCAATGATTAAGTGCATGATTTTGGTCATCTTGTCCTGTTTATTTTTATTATTGTGACACTTTAATAGAAATACAGAAGTCTAACCTTTTTCCTGTTCTGTGGGTCTATTACCACCAGGTGGCAACCAAAGCTAATTAAAGACCACAAACTCCGTAATTATTATTATTATTATTATTATTATTGTTGTTGTTGTTGTTGTTGTTGTTGTTGTTGTTGTCGTTGTAATAATAATAATTATTATTATCCTGTATTTAAAAAGTAAATGGTTGGGACATACGTAACGTTAGTGTACTCGTGCGCGATATAAAATAGCAACGTATATATAGTTTCATTAATATTTTTCATCCGCCGTGTAACCTCGCTTTATGATCATTCTGTATTTAAAGTTTCTTTAGTCCATTTAAAAACAAATCTTCCCTCCGATTTCTCAAGTTTAAAAAAGTTAGGAGAAAAGTTATGAGCATAATTTTATACAAAAAACACATTTAAATGAGATAATCCGATAAAAGTATAGTATGTTGTGACTGGTCCGTAATAAAAGTGTACACACGTTCAGAAAACATTAATAATAAAGTATTCTCAGTAAAGTCGTTGTTGGTGAGTCATGTTCGCTTCACTTAAGCAGTATGGAGTCAACTTCCGTATGTTACGTACTTTACGTAACGTAAGAAATCCGATGAATTTTATTCTGGTTACTTTAAAAAAGGCTTAACCTTTTATGTGTGTATATTATATTAATCAGCATTACGAACTGCTGACACACATGCATAAATGTTGTAAAAAAAAGTAGAAAACTA
The DNA here is from genome assembly GCA_036984385.1 of Crenuchus spilurus. NCBI lineage: Eukaryota > Metazoa > Chordata > Actinopteri > Characiformes > Crenuchidae > Crenuchus > Crenuchus spilurus. Next base: position 44,258 of record BRDA01013250.1, on the reverse strand, counting down.
TGACAAAATATGTTTTAAAACATACAAGAAAGTAAAAAAACTAATAGCGTTTATTTGACAATGTATATTTTTCACTCAGAATATGTAGATTTTTCTAAAGTATTAAAAATGTGGATACATTTATTTTAAAAAATGACAATTTTCAGAAAATTGTTGATGACTACGACTAGGACTTGTCTACGTCTACTTGAACGTAAACAAGATATTATACGGCTGTTAATAGTAGTTACCGTAACCAGCGTAGAATACGTACCTTACGTAGCGGTGATGGGTTTTTTCTCTGGCTTGTCAAATCCGAGTCGCCTCGCTGCTCCGTTACTTCATCAAGCGGAACAACTTTTCCAAGAAAAAGAAGAAACTTTCGCAAAACCCACGACCCACGGAGCTTAAACATGTCAGAAAACGTTGAGTTAACGCTGTTTTTAATGCGTTGTGTTATAGTGTCGTAGTTTAAGCGATGCGGGACCACTCAGTGAGTTTGATCAAAATAAATTAGCAATAGCTGAGCTGCTAACGCTAACGGCTAAGTCTTCAAAAAGTTCACTCGCAGAAAAGTGTGGGTCTAAAGGAAACATAACCGTATAGCTTTTAGAGTCGAAACTTTTACTGGGAAACGTACAAATTAGGTATTTTCTTCTAATCTTACTGTTACATGTAAGTTTGTGTATCATGCTGGTAATTCCAGGAAGAGGTTTTATGGGGAGTTAGCTTTATCTGCGAGTAGCCAAAAGGGCGTTTATAAGATAATTACATATGAACGTACATCTGATTAGTTAGTGATAGAAACGTGTAGTTAGTGGGTGAGGTGTTGAAAAATGCGAGACTCAAACGGGAATTTTAATTTTATCCACAGGACGTGCACACTGGTTGTGCTCCTGTGTTTTCTTCACATCTGTGTTACTGTGTTTTATTATGTAAGATCTCTGGACTTTAAACAAGCCTATGTACAAAACCAGCAAAGCCAGAAGGGCCAAAGAAAGCTGACAGCCGACGGAGAGGTTGTTGAAGAAGAGGCTAAGCCCTCCACCTTTACTCTTCCCATTTTCAACACTGATGTGAGTCCCAAACAAACAGAGGAACTGAAAGAACTTGAAAAATGCCCAGATCCTTCACCTTTACTTGGTAAGTTCAGAAGCACTTTGTTCTGGAGAATTTGTTTCTTTACAGGCATAGTTTCTATCTGACCAGGTTACTGTGTTGTGGACGTGGCTTGTTGGATCAAACGGTTTTTTTTAGGATATGACATCAAACTTATTTTATGTTGTCTGGATGTGAAATCAGACTGCCATTTATGTTCCTTATCTGCTGTTCTTGTTTGCTTTTGTTGATAAGTTTTGATATTAAGCTGGGAAGCAGCCAAGGGTATTTACAATATTTCATGTTTCATTTCCTGTTTGTCTGAGCTCCCTGTTTGGTGAAACAGCAGGAATATTCTGTCACCGCTGTCTTTGTGCCAGTAAATGTTATGTTTATGCAGCTGTTCTCGCTGTCAGTTTTTTTCCATTATCAGTGTATTCTTAATTGTGTCTGGAAGAGATGAATATCAGTAGCAGTTAATGGGCTAGAAGGGGTCAGTCTCAGTCACATGTAGCCTTAAAGATGGGACCAGTGTAATAGATCTGTTGATTCACATAGTTGGTACCTTCTTGGTTACTTGTTACTTTCTTATGATTTTGTGGCATATACCTTTAACTTTAGTGAAGAGAAGAAATATAACTGAGAGAGAAGTAAGTGATAAAGTTCAGCTGTTCTTGCTGTCAGTGATGTACCTTGCAAGTTACTTTGAGTATTTTTTTTTGTTCATAGTCTGATCTGGTTTTGTGTCAGGGCCATTTGGCTGAGATGAGAAACCTTTGGGTAAAATAAAAAAAACATTTTTTTAGAGTTTTGATAAAATGCATCAGTCAGGTGCCAGAATAGAACAAGGGCTGAAACCACAGTGATGTTCAGAAAGTCCTGAGGAAGCCTAAACAATACAAACAAATCAACACTGTTTTGTCAACTGAGTGAACATTTCCTTGTAAATATTTGGCCTGGAGGGACTGTGTTCAGCCCAGTTTGGTAATGACACATCTACTAAATCCGAAAATTATGAGATTGAAGCCGGGTATGCTGAGCCGGAGAACTGCCAAATTTTGCTGGGCATCATCTCTCTAGGATCAGATATGCAGATCACTGGTCTAATGCATCATATTGGCATAACAAGCGTCTCAATACTTCACTTTGTTAACTCCCTGACTTCATCCTTTTTCTATTTTTATAATTAGGCAAGGTCAGTGCAGGCTATGTCTAGTGAAAGTATATCTCTGTCTATTGAATGATGGTAGCAGAAGCTAAATGACCATAATAACATGACCAAAAAGTAGAATGTAAGTTTATTTTTGCCTAAAATGATCTTGACTTGATTGTGAGATTTTAAGTTATGTGATATATTGAATTTAACATGATTTTTTTTGTGGTGGTGTTGATTTTTATGAACATCGTGGTACTGATTGTTGGAATCAGTCCAGCTGTCTTTGATGTAATGTACAATTCCAAGAACTCAAGTCTGTTTTTTTTTCCTCTTCACTGGGACAGTGGGTCCACTCCGAATTGAGTTCTCCACTCCGGTCAGCCTGGGGCAGGTGAGGAACGAAAACCCACTGCTGCGGGAAGGAGGTCGTTACAAGCCCAAAGACTGCATCGCTCTGCAGAAAGTAGCCATCATCATTCCTTTCCGCAACAGGGATGAGCACCTCAAGTTCTGGCTGTACTACCTGCACCCCATCTTGCAGAGGCAGCAGCTTGACTATGGGGTCTACATCATCAATCAGGTGAGTTGTTTTTGTTCATTAGCAGCATATTCTTAATTTTGTCTGGAAGAGATGAGTATCGGTGGCAGTTAGTGGTCTAGAAGGGGTCAGTCTCAATCACATGAAACTCCAAAGATGAGACCAGTGGAATAGATCTGTTGATTCACATAGTTGGTACGTTCTTGGTTACTTGTTGCTTTCTGATGATTTTGTGGCATATACCTTTAACTTTAAGTGAAGAGACGAAATATAACTCTTGTGTAGTTGTGATAAAGCAAGTCCCTGATGTTTTCTGAGTAAAATCTTCCACCACTGTGGTTTTATTTGCACTCGGAGTGTACTGCGTGCTGTACAGCATTATGGGGCTGATTCAGTGTATGGGTTTTCTTTCTACCTTGTACTGTGGTTTCAATACCAGCAGTGTTTAACCTTCACACAGGTCTATTGAGATTTTACAGAGTGGATATGAAACCTGATACGTAATGAAATCTATTTTAAAAAAAATAAAGCTGCAGCTTAAATGGTTTGTGTTTTTTGTGCTATGCGTGGAGAGCACAGACACTAATTGCAACTCATGACATCATCATTTGAAGGTGTGGTATGAAGCTCTCAGTAATTTACAAGTTTTTTTCTTACTAGGTCATAGAATGAAGATTGAAATATCAGAGTCAGACCCTGTAAATGGTTATTATTTATATCACATCATATTGACCATAAAAAGAACTGCAAATGCACACTGTCCCATTGGGGCCCAATATGTAGGCATAGATATGGTTCTTTTGTTAATGCTGTTCTTTGACTCACTGTGCTTCCCTTTGTGGTCTGGAATGTAAATATTTCCTTCTGCAGGCAGGCTGGTGCATGTTGTTGAAGGGTGACATGACCACAATTGTGAACATCCTTAGACGTTATCTCTAGGCTTTGAGGGGAATTGTAGATTAAGGAAAATGCCTGATGTCCGTCTTGTTTTGATGTATTTGTTCAGATTTTATGAGTAATACAATACAACTGCTAATAAACATAGCATGGGCTGCAAGACTGGGCTGTTTTTTTCCGGGCAATAAAGTTAATTGTACTATTGCTTTCTGTGCTAGTTTGCATGCATACAATCAAGTATAGACATCTACATCTATTAACTTGTTGTGTGATCTTTGCTAATCAGAAATGGAATCACATAAGCCCAGTATGAGCATGTTAATTATTGGATTTGTATGATATGGCAGCCTTTCCTGAAATATGCTGAAACAGCCCTTATCCGTTGCTAAGTAACTATTACAAAACTTTATTTCTAATAAAAATACAGAAATTCATAAAATGCAGTGAATCAAGTCTATAACATTTGATTAAACAGTGTTATTATGAAGCCTCACTATTGGGAGTGCAGTGGTATCAGTTACAGTGTATTTAACCTTCATAAGAAGAAGCTCCTTGCACATGTGGAACAATATAAGTAATAAAAAAAACTTATAGGATAGTTTATTTAAAAATCATAATTGCACCATTTTCCACCTACTTCCGTAAAGGTTAAGTATGTTGGTGCTTATAAGTGTTCTGCAGTTTGTAAGAGATTTGATAATGACGATACCAGCATTGTGTAAATGCTTCTCATTGCCAAAATGCATCTCTGTATGTCTGAAACACTCATGACTGTAGAAATGAAGCCTGTGTCATTTCCACTCAAGAACCTGCAAAGTTGGAATGTCTAGTTTTGTGAGAATGGTTTTGTCATCATTAGTCTTGTGAGAACTCAATCCTGAATAGCAGAGCAGGATGCAGTAGAATATGTCAAGATTTTGATGAAATGCAGTTTAGAGACTGTGCATTTAATGAACATCTGGTATTTGGAAAGGACCTCAGCACCACAGCACTGTTCCAAGATTAGTTATTTGAATGAAGTTTGCCTTATGTAAAATATGTATTTGGCTTCTTTGTCGTAAACAAATTTCTACTTTAGAACTACAGCTGCAAAGCTAACATTTCTAGTAAGCACTGACACTCAATAGTCACTTAAATAGCTCAAAACTTCTGTCTACCTGCTCAAACTGCATTCAGATCTGTTACAAGGCATTGTCAGTGTTGGTAAAGATACAGTATGATTTATTGTTTTTAATAATAATAATAACAACAACAATAATAATAATAATCATTATTCATTTATTTATTTATTTTTATAAATGTAGCTGAGTACTATGTGACTTAGTTAAGTGAAAAAATATGTAAATATGATCACATTATTTAAAAATTATATATGTGGTCCACAAACATTCTGTCCCAACTTAACCCATGTTCTGTTTTAGATTCTCCAAATGTCAGTCAAATATGGTTAACAGAAACTGGATACTCAAATTTGTCTTTAGCACAGTCCCAGAAAGAATCTCTCAATGAATACCCAGTAAAAAGTCCCTATGACCGATACTGTGTAGTATTTTAACCAGCACTGTTTAATATTCCACTATCCATCATGCATGGAAGGCCATTTTAATCTTAAAACTTTTTTGTTCCTTCTGACATCATTTGTTTTTCTGTTCAAGTTTCAAATGGAGTTGTTTTGCAAGTGTCCGCTCACATTGTATTTTTTTCTCTGAACTTGTCAAGATTGTCAAGACAATAACCAGCTCTAACGGCAGGCTGGATAACTAGACACCTACTTTTATTGATTTTGTTGAATTAATCATATCTTTACAGGCTTATATTTCATGTCTTACATTTGGATGTAATGTAAATATGTTTGCAAAAATATTTTCTGTGGTTTCATCCTGTGGGTCTTATTTTGCATTTAATTTGGTTTATAATTTGAATATAAAAGGTGTTAATCCTGTCCAGTCTGATATATACATTCATGCATTTTAAGAGGAAAATAGGGATTTTGCAGTGTGCAGTATAGCTTTTTTGTTCCTAAATTAACTAAGTAGTTAATTATTATACAACCCTGTTGTAGCTAGTGTTCTTTGGATATCGGTGTCAAAAATGACCTCACAAAGGTCAACTGGGTCATGAAACCTTTTTCTCTGTTTCTTTCTTCACTGAATGTTGTCTTTATGTGCTGCTCTGCTCACTCTGTTCTCTAATTTTGTCTCTTGCTCTCTTTGCCACCTCTCCTTTCCTCTCTACTTTGCTCCCCCTCTTCCATCCCACCCTCCTGACTTGTCCTCCTCTTCCTGACCAAACTGCCAGTATTTTGCATGTCTGATGGCTTGCACGCGGCTCTTACAGTGGGGGAAAAAGATGAAAACCTCTACTCGCTCTTTCTCTGGCCAATCAGCGACTGCTTCACAGACTGGGTTTTTGCTGCTGGTAATGTTAGCCTCTCTTAGCTTCTCTTTCTCTCTCTATTTCACTCTCTGTCACTCTCTCCTTGTTTTCTTTAATTTCATGACACTTATTTTACTCATGTCTTTCTGTATCCTCTCCTTCACTGTTGTGCAAAATAATTCCAAATGTTGATTTATTTTGCTGCTTTGGATCTCCTGATGTAAGCAATCCGTGCACAAATAACGTGTACTTGGCCTATACAATGAGACTTCTCTTAACTTTCCTTAAAGTACATCCTCATCTCAGTCATTCCATTCATTCTGCAGCTCTGTTTTACATAGTCAGCGGATGGCAGAATGATGCTGCTCTGAGATAATTTGATAAGGCTAGTGATATCTGATACTGCAGGCATTATGTCTATTGAGAAGCTGCATACATTAACCAGTCTAAATCTAGATGCTCTGTTCATCCTCCGTAGAGCCTCTTCCTGGCTCCGGGGCCAGCTGAGGATGTCCCTCCTGCTACAAAAGACAAGTGCAGCTCGGTGCCTTTGGGGACCACAGATTTCATTTCCCCTTGTTATAAAGAACGCTTTTTCTGCTGTCTGCTTGGCACTGAGAGCAGCTAACAGATAGCCTTGTGGTCCTGGAAGCGCTTCATCTGTAGTCATCGCAGACACAGTCTCAGACATTGTGTTACTGTGCTTGCCAAAATCAAGGAAAAAAAAGTGGACTGCAGACAGCAGACTCTTCTAGTACTCTAGAGACCAAAAGACAGGAGAGGCCTAAAAATGAAAAGGACCTGTATGCGAACCTGAGACAGCTTACTGTAAAGCAAGAGAATCGGAGTCCTGTTCCTGGAGCAAGGCAATCTCAAAGTCAACAAAAGAGAAACTGTATCTACTACACTTGATTCCATTGTATTTTTGGTTGATGCAATTGTGTTTGTCTAAACGCATCTCCACATTTCTGAAACACCATTTCATTTCCTTTTAGGAAAGCTGCCAAGTTGGAATCTGTAGTTGTGGGGAAATAGTTTTATCAACATGAGTCTTGTGAGAACTGAATCCTGACTTGCAGAGTAGGATACACAAGAACGTGTCAAGCTTTTGATGCTGTTTAGTGGCTGTACGTCTAATTAACAGCTAGTGTTTGGAATGCACAGCACTGATACACGTTCAGTTATTTGAATAAAGTTTGCATCATGTAAAAAGGGAGAAATCTGATCGTAGAACATAATCTCTACTCTGGTCTAGAGTAACAGTCATTCATAAAATCCTATTGTTGAACTTGTCAGACCACACCTAACATTTGTAAAGTTGTAAAGTGGCCTAAATTTCAATTATCAAAGGCAGTACAGGAATTGTCCAGCTTTTCTAACTGTAGAGTGTTTTGATTTTAACGTTTAACATTTAAACTAGACTTACTGCTCCAGGCACGACTGTCAGTGCCGGATGATTTGATAAGAATTGTGTCCATTGTCCATCCAAACCATGCACAGAGCTAACGGTGGAGAATAAGTTAATTAGAAATATTAATAAAGTGATAATAGAAATAAATTTAATTAAGTAACAAATCTAATTGTACTTTCTTCAGTGCTGCTCTTAAGTGTCTCATCTTCTACATGTATCACAGAAACATTGAGCATTATGGAGACATTTTAACAAATATGTTCACACGCACACAAAAAAACCCATATTTTTAGTATTAATTGTGGATCTTTGTGGAAAAAACATGTAGTCCTTCGAATATGGTATGGTTACATGCATCTGATCCATACTGATTTTCCCAACAGGATGGAGATGAGACATTTAATCGTGCAAAGCTCCTGAATGTGGGCTATGCTGAGGCCCTAAAGGAGTACGACTATGATTGCTTCGTCTTCAGCGATGTGGACCTCATCCCCATGGATGACCGCAACACCTACAAGTGCTTCAGCCAGCCCAGGCACCTGTCTGTGTCTATGGACAAATTTGGCTTCAGGTAAAACAGTATTCCTTCTTCCATTATTAGCTGGTTTCCTGTTCAAAAGTTTCACAAATGAAGCAGAAAGAGAAAGGTAAATAAATCATGTTTCCATCCACTACAGTGAAAAACTTCAGATGACATAAAGTGATTTGGAGAAAAAAGACTATTACAGCTGTGCTTGTATGTGTTCGTGTTTGACTGTGGTATGCAATGAAATGGGGTTTGGAGAGATTTAACACGGCAGGCTAGGACAAATTGTGCACCCCAATGATGTCCACGTTACATCTGGTCCAATCAGGTTGAACGCAGTCATGTGACTTATGGCTCGTTGCATCATGGTTTATTTGATGACCCTTTTTCCTTTATCCTTGTTTGACATCTTTGTGCCTTAGCACAAAAACTCTTCTTTGCAGTATGTGGGACACGTATTCAGTCAGGTTTTTGTCTGCAAAGTTTGCAGCAGTAGATGGAAATCCCATTATTTGTATTAAGGGTGTAACAATATAAACCATTGCAATTAGGATTACATTTTCAATTCTAAAGTCAATAAGTAAGTGAAGAATAATTGTATTGTATAATTGAATAATAGGCAGAGGGGCATTTCAGGGATACTTTTTCTTTTGACTTTTTTTTTTTTTTGTCTGTACTACATTGACATCTTTATATCTTTAGGGGCTCTAACTGCATATGCACTGTAAATTCTTTTTCTTTGACCTCCAGAACGATAGGTCCAAGTAGAACAGTGCATGGAAATACTGTTGAATACCAAGGAATAATACTTAACGGAATTCATGGGTTGCAGCTGATGTCATAAATGAGGCTGCCGCCTTAGTGGGTACCTACTGTCTGATACTGTGAGGAGTGGAGTGAGGTAATGAGCAGACTGGGAGCGACAGAGACAGTTAAAGAGCTTTACTGAAAGAAAGCAGGATAACCAGAGGCAAATACAAACACGAAGAGTCAACGAAGGAGGGAATGTACTCAGGATCAGAGAGTTCAAACACAAGGAGTTCAGGGAAACCACAACGAGGCTCAAAACAGGGTTCTGTGGAACAAGGAAGGCTCGAAGCAAGGTTAGCAGGAATGGCTCGGTAAGTCAAGTAGCATGTAGCTGGCGACGTTACTTCGCCCAGAGTGAGGTGAGAGCTCAGTTTAAATAGTGTGGGTAGGGAATGAGCTACAGGTGGGTTCAATATTCGGGAGAGTGCGATCTGCGCTCTCTCCGGTGATTGGTTTGGTGCTCACTGCTGGCAAGCGCTGTCTGATGAGGGTGCGTTCCAATAGTGAGGCGCGGGCTCGGGTGCGTTCCACTAGTGAGGCGCGGACTTGGCCTGACAGATACTGTCTGTCCAATTTAGCAATATTGTCGCTATATTTAGCGAGTTTTCAGACCGCTCTAGTGACTTTTTTTTTTTTCTTCTTCAAAAAAGCGGCCAGCCACAAATCTAACAACCTTTCCCAGTGTTGTTGGAGACTTTTGGAGACTTCACATGAAAGCATCAATCGTTCTACAGTTACTGTCCGCAGCAAGCAGTGAGTTCTACCGAGAGCCCCTTCCCTGTCCCAGAGCACGGGCAGGTGGTTAGTCTCACAGTAGCCTCACACTGCCTTCCTGCTGAATTCAAAGGCTGATATCTACTCTATACTAACTGCTATAAAAAAACACAATACAACTCAAAAACAAACTCAAAAGGCAAAGTGTACTTCAACAGTGCAACTTTGCAGTGCACATTTATTTCCTGGGAATAACTCTTGGTTTACAACTAAGTTAT
>BRDA01013250.1:9711-25120 GCA_036984385.1 Crenuchus spilurus | reverse complement strand
AACAATTTGTCCTCTTTTGAACTCTGGTATGTCACCATAATGTTGTGTGCATTGTAATATACTATATAACTGTGCTCTTACCTGCTAACTGAACCTGCACACTCTACTCTTACTGGTGCAATGTGACATTAATGAAGATTGGCCACCAGACTGGTCCAATTTAGCCATGAAACCTCCCACACTAACATGACAGCTGTTTCACTTTCATTGTCTAACCCCTGTACATATCTTTCTACATCAATGATCCTTTCACATAAGTACATGCCAGGCCACTGGCACAAACGCACCCCATACCATAACAGATGCTTGGTTTTGGACCTGGCACTGATAACCACTTGGATGATCCTTTTCTGTTTTGGTTTGAAGAACACAATATATCCAATAGGATGTTTGGATTCAGAAACAACTGGTATACAAGGCTCTAGCGTGTAACCTAATTTCTCAGTGGTGCGACAAAAAAAAATCTGTCTATGGAAGCCTGTTTCCGCCACATACATATTTTTTTTGGCTGTTGTGAGTTTGTATCTCCTAATTGCACCTTTTTTCCCTCACAATTCTGATTTTATATCAAGCAGTTGTTACTTTATTTCACGGAAGGGCGAGTTTAAATCTTTTTTTTCTTGGAAACAGGCTTCCATAACCAGCTGTTCAAGGGGAAAAAAGTCTCAGTAACTGAAAGTAAGGAAGGTAACTATTGGTAGGCCTAAAAGGTGCTAGAAGTCGCTATATGATGTCATTACCTAATTTGCATAATTTGTCATTTGCATATAGTTGTAGTCCAGGCTGTAGGAGAAAGGAATAACATTTTGGTGAGACAAAAAGTGCGGAAAAAACATCCTAAATATGTTTAGGACTACAAGTGAACTTTGCTTTAAATGCTTTAAAGTGACAGTGAAGAATTACATTTACATCCCGCTCTGACTGCAGTGGGGAGGCTACGTGAGGCTAGTATGAGACTAATCGCCTGTCAGTGCTTTGGGATGAGGGAGGGGCTCATGGAGCACCTGCTGCTCGCTGGGCACAATAACTGCAGAACGATTGGTGCTTTCATATGTCTCCATGTGATAAAGTCCAAAAGTCTCCAATAACACTAGGAAAAGTTGCTAGATTTGTCGCTAGTCACATTTTTTTTTTCTGCAACAGCGATTGAAAGTCTCCATGTAGCATTAGACACATTATTCCCATATTGTGGTCTAAACCAATTACAGATAGTGAAGGGCGGGCACAGGCACCCCCCCTTGACTGTGGTCTCTCCCTCTGATTGACTGTGGTCTAGTTATTCCTGTATGTGTGTACATTTGAAAATGTGTGCTCTAAAGTCAGACAAAGAGAGATGAGTAGCAAGAAGGCCAAGTTGGCCATCCGAGGGTCATGTGACTGCAATGGAGGACCATTCATAAGACATTGAGCAATGAGATGTTTAGTTTGAAGCTGTTAATACACTTACACTTCTAATTTAGATTTTATTTTTTTTATTTAATTTCTCTTGATATGTTTTAAGTTTAAATTTAAACTCAGTGAAGCACTTTAAGCACCAACACTTTCAGTGTGTTGCCTTTCTTGTAGAATTGTGCTTCAAATAAAGAACTTTAAGTTGACCAGCTTGTTAGTCAATCACAATTACAAGAAAAAAAAAGTGAAACTGTAAAACGGTATTTAATGTGATACAGTCGTAAATTTGGGTGCACCTAACTTTTGTGCTAGTGCACCTAAGAAAAATTTACTACACCAATCAGTGCAAAAAGTTATTCTATAACTCTGATATATATGTAAAGGGCAAGAACCACATCTTTTGCATTCAAATCATTCTTGTGTGTGTGTGTGTGTGTGTGTGTGTCAATATTTTATATACATATATAATATGTGCAATATTTAACTTGACTTTGGGGAATGTTTTTCTCTTCGCATCTGCAACAGACATATCTGTTTGCAAATTGATGAGGCCTGGCCCATCCTTGCTCCTTAGGGACTAGGCTTTTCTTTGGCAGCTCTTTATACAGTCATGTGAAAGACAACAGATTCCACCCTGTCATTATTTATTTAACAAAAGCTCAAATGGAGAAGCTATGAGTAAACAACACTGAATCAATAGCCTGTAGAACTACCTTTAGCAGCAATAATTTGGAAGTAATTAATTTCTGTATAATGGTCAGTCTCATCATTCTGGATAAATGTTGGCCCACTCATAAACATATTATTATTATTATTATTAGTAGTAGTAGTAGTAGTAGTAGTAATGTTTGTGTGCAGTCATTTATGCACAGCTCCTCCTGGATCATTGTCCTGTTGCATGAGCTAACCTTTAGTTGATAGTCTCACATTTGACTCTTGAATACTTTTATAGAGGAGTTCATTGTCCACTTAGTGACTGCATGGTGTACTTGATGGTTGGTATGATGTGTTTGCACTGATATGCTGTTTGTTTTTTGTCAAACGCAATGCTCTGTATATTGGCCTCGTCGACCCACATTACATTGTTCCAGAAGTCTTGTGGATTGCTTAGATGCAACTTTGCAAACTTACACTTTGCTGTCATGTTCTTTTTATAAAGAAAAGTCCTGAGGCCCGTAGAGTCTGAGATGTAGTTTGTGAGTTTTTTTGCAGTTTCTCTGAGGATTGCAGGTCTGAACCTTGGGGTGAATTTGCTGCGATTTCCACTCCGGGGAAGATTGGCAGCTATCTTGAATGTTTTCCACTTTTGAATAATCTTTCTCATTGTAGAATGATGTACTTCAAATTGTTTGGAAATGACCTTACAACCATTCACAGATTGATTGATTAACAGCAACAATTTCTTTTCATCTTTCATCATCCTTAATTGCCCTGAAGGAACCTTCTAAATGGATCAATAAAGGAAACAGGAAAATCAGCTTAGATTTTCTAAAGATAAAATCAAGAAAAATCTAAATCCTTTCAATATAAAACACATCTGGATGTAAAAAACAAAATCAAAATATCTTCTTTATTGTTCTCTTGAAAAGACTTGATGCCCAGGGTGGTATGAGGGTGACCTGCCCCACCCCTTGAGTGGTTGTGTGAGGTGCCCTTTTCGTTGTATACAGCTGGCTGAAATGTTTGCTCATTGGAGTTTATTTATTGAAATATCTTCTGAGGGCAGTATTGCATGCGATTGGTTCTGTGAGGCGACCAATCAGAATACAGAGGGGCGTGGTCCTGATAACGTTGAATCCGGAGCCAAACTGTAATTAAAGGCAATCTATGAAAGCCAGCAGGACAACTAGTCTTTGACTGGAAGAGCAGACTGCAAAATAAAGCGTTAAGAGAAGCTGTGACAGCAAGCTCACATATTGTCCTCCCAAATTTTAAACTGCACCACATCCTGTGCTTCCAAAGTTGCTCAGTTTAGAGAGCTAGCTAGCAAGATGGATATCTGTTTATTATTACCTTGAAATGAGCTGTGATGTGCTAGCTAGCTAACCTAACGAGCAATAAATGGAGACTAGCAAATGCATGAAATGCTGGAGTCTCTGCTCTCATAACAACGTAATGTTAGGTAGCTAGCAACCTTCAGTTTTCACAACTTCATTAATTAACACATCCTTCTCTCGGAGCATTTTTTAATCTTCTGCCATTTATATACAGCTTACTTTTATTCTGTTCTCATGGCACTGCTCTGCTCCAGGTTTGTGGGTTTGCGCACAAACTTTTGGTTGATCGACAATGGGTTGGTGGAGGGGGGTGAGTCGGGGGCCGAAGGGGCTGCCCGCCCAGGGCGCAAAACGGGCTAAGATCGTCACTGATTTAAATGCCAGTGTTGATTTTTTGGTTGATTCTCCCTTGAATTTCTCCCTCTTAGAACAGTGTGGGAATGTGCTGAATGCTTGTTGAATGATTCTTCTGATTGGCTGCACAAGATTTTCTCTAAATTGCTTTAGTTTTTGGTCATTAAAAATAGAATAATTACATACACACACACACACACACAGAGTTATATTCCGTGTTATTTTACCTGTAGTGCATTTTTTGTGTACAATTTTGTTTTTCTTTTTTTCTTTTCTTTTTTTTGGACTGATGTAAACAGGATAAATGCATAAATGACTCTATCTGGGTTTGGGCCAAACTTATGAAGCATCTGTGATGGATATTTATTGTGCTAATGCTTTTCTCAATATGGTCCTCTTCTTGTTGTCAAAGCGTGTGCACTCAGTATCAGACCACCATCTGTTGAAAGTAACTAGACATTTCCTATCTTGTTTACTCTCCTTCATGAACTGCCATTTCCTGACATTTGGATTATGTGCCACAGCTTCACAACATGCAGCTGTGTTTGAGCCCTGTACTGCTACTCTCAAATATTGATATGCTCTAATGAACAGGCAGGTTTCAAAATGGCTTCTCGTTAAAGTTCTTTGGCAGAATCAACAGTCTTTAGGGTCAAAAAGGACCAGAATGTGAAATCCATTGAATCATTTAGTGATATGAAGGTTAATGAAATGGTTAAAACCCTGAACTCATGAAAAAGGCACTGCTAGAAAGACATTTAAGAAAAGTAAAAAAAAAAAAAAGGTAAAAAAAACTAATAAATAAAGATTTTTCTGGAATTGTACAGCATGTGGTATGGTTTAAGTAATTTGGTCAGTACCAAGTTTTACATTTTGATGTCTATTCCTGCAGGTCAAAAATGCCACTGAATATTAAGACAATGTGGAGAACTTATACATTATCTTCTTTTGTCCCTTACAGGTTGCCTTATAATCAGTACTTCGGTGGTGTGTCTTCCATGAGCAAGGAGCAGTTCCTGAAAATCAATGGCTTTCCAAACAACTACTGGGGCTGGGGTGGAGAAGATGATGACATCTACAACAGGTCAATGAACTCCCTGTATAAATACAAATGAAACATGACTGATTTTCAGGTTACTGATACAGCAAACCAGGGACTTGGATTTGTTTAAGAGTTTTAGCTTGAGTCACCCTGTTGCTGTGTCTATCTCTCTTTTTTATCACATTATTGTATAAACAAAAGACAAAGACAAGGAAAGCATATTGGTAGAAAAACTTTGGTCAAATTGATTTTGTAAACTATCTAAACTTGATGAAATTACTGTATATAGGAAGATTCAGATAAAAAAATACAGAAATAAAAGTATAAGCTAAAACGTAGCATGTGATAACATTGGATTAACCTCATAAGTTTAACCTCTGTTAAATCCACTGTATTTCCATCTGAATGTACATGATCAAATCTTTATACAGTAACGACATCAAGTAAATGAAAAATATTGACAGTTGTTATAAACAATCAAATCAAAAGTTTGAGCACACTCATTAAAGGACTTCTCATTCAGTGTTTATTTTTCCGACACTGTAAATGAACACTGAAGTCATCCAGACTGTGAGTGAACACATAATGAATCATGTAGTAAACTTAAAAGTGTTAAACAAACCAAAACATGTTCTAGATTTTAGATTCTTGACTTACTTTGGCAAAAGATAACTGATGTTTAAAATGAACTTTTCACTCATTGGCACCACCATACAATTGCTTCTTAGCATAGCTTATATTTTTCAAGATTGCATTATTCATTATCCGAGTGTAAACACATACTGTCACAGAGAGAAGAGTGTCTACTGAAATGAGACTCCTCTTACAATGTTTTACAGGTTGAGCTCCAAAGGGATGTCCATATCAAGACCCAGTGGGGCAGTGGGGAAATGTAGGATGATTCGCCACGAACGAGACAAACAGAATGACCCTAATCCCCAAAGGTGCAGTACTTGGCATTTGTGGAACCTGCCGCCACTCATTGATTTATTAAGCCAGGCCTACACTGTGTTATTTTAGAAGTCGTGTTCACACTGCATGTGAAATGCAGCCCCTACACAAATAGAGTTCTGTCTAATAGAAGCACTCAATTCAGCATAATAAGGTGCCCTGTATGTCAAACATATTGATAAAGCACATAGTTTGTGCCATGGCCTGTGCCATGCTGTGTGCTGACATTTCATGAAAAGAGGAATGGGCATGGACCCACAGGTGGCAGGGAAGACATGGACAGCATGGTTTGTCTATTATGTAGAGAGAATTGGAGGACTGTGCTCGTGTGTCCAAAAAATGTTCAGCTGGTTCTGTGTATTCCGATTTTGTCAGCAAGCAAATGCAAATTTTAGTAATGGTGTGAAACTTCATGACTAATGCAATTTACAGCATGCAGCTTACTGATGACCTACAATGTGTTGAATTACCACTATACTGAATGGGTAATCATATTGCATCTCATCTGCATCACAGTGCATCCTTTAAGTATTCACAGTGCTTCGTTTCCCAATAATGACAAAGTGAAAAACGCTTGTTTGAATTGTTTGCAAATTTATTTAAAAAAACTAAATCACATGTACAAACGTATTCACAGCCTTTACTCAATACTTTGTTGAAGCACCTGGCAGCAATTACAGCCTCAAGTCTTTTAGACTATGATGCTACAAGCTTGGCACACCTATTTTTGCGCAATTTCTCCAATTCTACTTTGCAGAACCTCTCAAGCTCATCAGCTTGGATGGAGAGTGTCTGCGCACAGCCATTTTCAGATCTCACCAGAGATGTTCAATCAAGTCCAAGTCGGGATTCTGGCTGGGCCACTCAAGAACATCTACCAAGTTTTTCTGAAGCCATTCCTTTGTTATCTTGGCTGTGTGCTTAGGGTCGTTCTCCTGTTGGAAGATGAACTTCACCCCAGTGTGAGGTCCAGGGTGCTCTGGAACACTTTCCCTCGACCCTGACTAGTTTCCTGTTTCCTGCTGCTGAAAACACCCCCACAGCATGATGCTGCCACCGCCATGCTTCACTGTAGGGAGGGTGCTTTCACTTATGGGGTATTGTGTGTAGAATCTTGATGGGGAAAATGAATTTAATTCATTTTGGAATAAGGCTGTAGCATAACAGAATGTGGAAAAGCAGTGAATACTGTCAGATTCACTGTAAAGCATTGTCATCTTTTATCAAATCAGCTCGAGAGACTGTACTTGCTGTCAAGAGAAGCAATCCAAATTTCGGATATGTCAGAAATCTAGTCGGACATCCACCCACGCAGAGCTCATTTGGACAGTTAATCTAGCATTACTTCCCCTCTGACAGTGCACCTCAAATATCAGCTGATTGAGCTCCAATTCGGACAAACCCTTAGATTCACTCAGCTATGACCAGATTGGGCTTAAAAACGGTCAAAAATTACAGTGTATGTCTGACATTAGTGTTTTTTTTTTTCTTTCCTAAACACTGCATCAGTCAGTGAGTAATTACAGTCAAAATCAAGAGTACAAAGGTCCCCAATGCTGCTTTTCATACATGGTGCTGGGATGTGATTACTGTCATTTTAATTACAGTAATTACTGATGTGATTACTGTCATTTGAATACCTTTTTACCCTTTCCCATTAAAACATTTTTTAAATGACAGGCCTAAAACTGGATATGCTGGGAAATTTCTTATTACCCATTACTTATAGCTATATTTTACTACTGCCAGAGCAGCAAGTGCTGTACAGAACAGCTACAGAAAGTGAAGCAGTACAAACTGGCTGTCATGATCTAGAAGGTGCATAACAAAAATAGAGCTCTTGTGGGAATGGTGTCACATTTTCAGTTGTGCATACAGGAGCAATTAGTTTTCATTTCACTAATGGCTCAGCAGGTTCGTAAAAGTGCCTATTTGCAATTTCCTACCCTTGCTTGTACCCCTACAAATGTTACACTGACAAGTCAAACTGGAAATTGCAGTTATGACTACAAACATGTGAAGTTGCACAGACTTTTATCTCTGAAAACGTATAGTTAGACTGAATGTGGTTGGACAGCAGTGGAGGTGATTGCTGTTTATTATGGGGCATTTCTTTACAGGAGAGGTTGACCCAGAAATCATATTTGAATAGTTTTATTCATATAGTTATCCCAAATGTAGTCAAACTGTATATAGTAAAAAAAATGATTAGCCAAAGCATGTTTTTAAATTTGCTTCTTTAATTTAGAAAAAGAGCTGCAAGAATAACACTTCTGTGAAAACACTTGGGGTCCTTTCACACGGGCATTGTTTGGTCCAGACTTCCTGACTTTTCATTTTGGTCCAAACCGAAATAGCAGGTGTGAAAGTTGCCACAAACCACAGTCCGGACCAAAGGAGAAAATTTTGGTCTGACCAAAAGAGGTGGTGTCAGTCCGGTTCATGTGCGGTGTGAAAACATATTTGTAGAAGGTTCAGACTTTCGGACCAAATACAGGAAGTTAACGCAGGCTTTCAACAATAACAGAAGTAAAATAACAGGAACAGCAGCAAAAATGAGCTGTGGTAGCACATGGAGCGAGGAGGAGACCAAATGTTTAATATCATTTTGGTCTGATGAACATGTGAAGAGTTAGCTTGAAAAACTAACAAAAATACTGAAACGTGCAGCTTATTTTCTGAGAGGATGACAGAGAAAGGAGACAACAGAGCAACCTAAAGAAACTGCGGCAGCGGTATATAAAAGTATTTTAAAGAGGTATCTTAAGCATCAGACGCACCCCGCGTAACTGATGACAACAGCATGTAGGCGTGTCACACTAAAAGTCTTTAGTGCGCTCACAAACATGCAGTGTGAAAACAAACCTAACTGGACCAAATATATACAAAGTAACAAACACACAGACCTTGGTTTGAACCATGGTCCAGAATTTCAGGTGGGAAAGCACCCTAAGACTCTAGACACCTAAATAGCCCAGTCATTTCTGTCAAAATATCTCCCCAAAACTCTCAAACTACATTCAGAACCAGGTGATCGATGTCATTTGACTTGCTGTGAGCTATAAAAAGAATAAAATGTCACAATTACAGGTGTCTGTGTAAGACAGCAGCTGGTCAAACTGATCATTCACCACATTTCACCGTGTATGACAGCCTTTGTCACCAAAAAAAGACAAAAATGGTTCTAGATCAGCTGTTCCTACATTAATGTTCACTAATATGACAGAAGCAGGATTCAGCTGCACACATTTTATTTATTTATTTAAGGTTACAGTAAGTCATACAGCAGTTTTATTGGTTTATTGTTTTATGTTGTTGTAGATGAGCATAGCTACAGTATTTATACACTAATTAATTCTTATGGCTTCCATGTAACTTACGCACTTTATTATCAGTTCTATTTAGTGGATATAAATAGAATATTTATTTACCAAATAAATGGTATAAATTGCATTAAATGAACACATTTGATCATCTTCTGTCATGTTAGAAGGTGTTTTGTTTTTAAATCATTGTATATATTTGTTGTTGAATTGGGTAATTTTTTAGATTGTGTAAGTTACAGTTTCCATTTAACAGACACAGATCAAATATTGTAGTTTGGATCGTCCGGAATGAGGTGTGTGCCCAAAGTAGACTTGTCATACAGAGGTTTGTGTCATAATGATAAAACTGTAATGTTTTTAATAAACCAGCAAGTTTATGCACAATGGAAACCATGTGACTAACAGATTCTAAAGCAAAGACCTGATTCTTGGCCAATTTTTTGAAGAAGAAGAAAAAAAAAGTAAAATAGGAGAGATCTGATTTCAGAGTGTCTAATTTAGCTGACTTGGACATGTTCACACATTTTGTGACAAGTTTAATTTTGAAGTTTCATGTCCCAGAACTGTTTCCCTGTACTGTGGATGTGCTCATATGCAAATAGAAGGCAAACCCTTCTTAACAGTTGACTTGTTTTAGCAATAAATGCTGACCATTAAATCTTACTGACATGGATTAAGGCTTATGAGCTCTTAATACTTAGCTTAAGTATTAACAACTATATGTTTGCTCAGTTTCAGTGTCTGTGTTAACTGTCATTTTCTTTCTTAGGTTTGACCGAATAGCCCACACCAGGGAGACCATGCACAAAGACGGCATCAACTCCTTATCTTACAAAGTGGTGAAAGTGGAGAAGGACCAGCTCTTCTCCAAAATTACAGTGGACATTGGCAAAGAATTAAAATGACAACCTTTGAAAAAAACTACTGGATGCAGTAACCAAATGTGCCTTGACTTTAAGTCCGTTTTTTTTGGATAGACTTTTTTTTCTTTTTCAAAGTGAATTCTATATTTTTAAAATACATTTCTTGCCATCTTTGCACAAGCAGTGGTGAACGGCGAGACGGAGAAGGATGTGTGAATCTTCTGCAGTGGAGGGTTGTGTGTTTGCTGCAGTGTCCTCACAACATGACCTACTCTTTATAAACTATATAAACCCCTAACTGTTTGCCTTAGAGACTGCTGCTAAGGAAAGAGCATCTCTTGAGCCACCTGT
The DNA here is from genome assembly GCA_036984385.1 of Crenuchus spilurus. Taxonomy (NCBI): domain Eukaryota; kingdom Metazoa; phylum Chordata; class Actinopteri; order Characiformes; family Crenuchidae; genus Crenuchus; species Crenuchus spilurus. The sequence goes on along the minus strand of BRDA01013250.1, from coordinate 14,844 downwards.
CCAACCTGGTCAATATAAATTGCTGATTAAGGCGTTCCTGCCCATGGTGGGATGTGAAGAATGTAAGCTCGCTCACCTTGTGTGTCCACTTTGGAGACTGTTCAGAGAGGGGTTGGTGATGAGTCAACTCTTCAGTTCTTCATTCCATGTCATGCAGAGACTGGGCCAATTACAGTGCAGCATTCAGTGCAGTGCCTTTCACGTTTTTGCTCAAAAACCAAAAATGTCTCCCCTTTGTTTTTTAAATGTCTGAATGTATATGCCTGACTTGTTTCCAAATACATCTATACTCAGTTGACAAATATTATATTGTATGTTACATAATATTAATTTATAATATAATATTATACTCAATTGACATTCATACATATGCTCTAGAAAACCAAAATGATGTATTTTGCACACCTTCTTCAGACACACAGTTGACTCTTTAAATGTTAGCATGTTAAAGGAATATTCTAGTGTTTTATCAATATCTGTAGTGGACTTAGCAAACACCCTGTGACGCAAAACATGCTTATAAATGAAGCCTTCTTTAAGAATCCTTCCACTGGATTCTGTACAATTAGTTTGAGAAATGCTGGAATATTCTTTTGTTCTTAGACTTTATTTGTGTCTGCCAGACAGCCCCTTATTTTAAAAGCAACTCACTTGATCTCTCTATACTTTGTTCTTGTTCAATGTTGCCTGTTTATTTTGCACAGTGAAATGCTTGATTGTGCACCACTGACCTGTAAGAAAGCACATATATGCAGTTAGCTAGTGTGATGGGTGTGTTGGGGGATCAAAAGCCATTGAGATTTTATTACACTGAGCTCACCTGAAGCTTAAATGTGTACTTTTATAAGCTGGTTTCTCTTCAAATGGCCTTCCAAACTCCTCACAACCAGATTTTTTGTTTTGTTTTATCTATACTAACTATGAATCATTCAGACTCTGAGCAACACACATAGTCAGTGTACAGAATGTTTAAATTGTGGGACTTCTCAGTTTTTTGTCCACATGATGCCAAGGCAGATAAAATGCCCATGACTTCATTTGAGTTTGCATCTTGTGCTTAACATTCTGTCTCCAGTCTTATCACACCCAACCATGATCTGACTGCATTTTTTAAAGTTGTAGGTTGTCTGCTGTCAGGATAGTTCATTTTATATTTGGAGAATGGTCAGTGTTCAGAACCAGCACATAATTAAGTTTCAGGTTTTTAACTTTTTCTTCTTTTGTGTGTGCACCTGCCTTAACATCTGTAATGTTTCATTTTCTTTGGAATGTATCAGGTTTTAATTGTGCTTTAATTGTTTTCCGACATGTGTAGGTTGTATTGGTGTTGTTGGTTTGGTCATTGTAATGTTTTGATCTCTTCCCGTCTTTATTTCCTTCATATTATAATGCTGAATATGAATCCAATCACAATCTTGAAATAATTAAAATGCTATTTTGATTTCATTTATCCCTGTTCAGTTTAATTGTTTTTCACATTAATGATGTGAGAGGGGGGAAGAAGTTGTTTTATTGTTACGTTATAATCATTTTACTTGAGATGACTTTAGTGTAGCCACTGAAATTGTATTGCAAAATTTGTGACCGTGATTATTTTGCTCCATTATTTTAACCCTTAGTAAGCAAGTCAGAGGTCATATTTTAAACCCCTACAAACAGGTGAAATATTTGTCTGATCCCCTCATACCAGTGCAACATACAGTGACACCGCCACCACCACTTAATTGTCCCAGCAATTCTGAAATGATCCACCACCCAAGTATAATCCCTGTACATTGGGAGCCCTGGTCATTGAAAAATGGTGTGAAAGGAGGATAACACCGTATACAGAGAAACAGATAAACTACTGTCTGTAATTGTAGAACTACAAAGTGCCCCTGTATGTTCAGTGTAGCAGATAAAATGAACAATGAGTGTAGATACAAGGTATGTGTACCTAAGGAAGTGGTCAGTGAATGTATATAGTCTGGGTTCAGTAACAGTGTGTCCGTGCCTCCATCTGATACTGGGGGTCAGTGTGTACTGACGGTGTTCTATGAGTATTTGTTAGTGTTTACTGACCGTGTTTTCACTGTGTTGCACATCCTGGGATGGTTCAGTACATAGGTTGTGCATGAACTGCAATGTCAACATAAACAATGGGAGCAGTTTAACATCAGTATACTGTAGTCACTGTTGATTCTGTGATTGTTTAGCTGTCAAAAACTGTTTGTTCTTAACTGCCCTTTGTGGGTAGAACATTTTATAACAAAATTCCAGACAGGTTCGGTCACCCAGTTGTTATTTTTATTATAGACGTGAACCAATGTTTTGTGTTTTCATCATTCCCCTCTGGCATCAATGGCCTGTAGGGCACCAATGTTAAAATGGTGGGAGCTACTCCATCCTCGGTTAACCTTTACTATGACGGCTCTAGAACATTCCACGTCCTTTCCAAGTGGTTTCCAAGATGCTACTCCAATTCGCCCAGTACATTATTTATCATGCCTTTTGAACATTAGTCAGATTGCGTCCTTTGCCCATCATTATTGTTTTGCACTCTGCTGATTGGTGTGCTCACTTATTTATACATGCCCAAACCCTGACACATGACATTTGTGACAACTGACCAAACCATAATTTTCATAATCATAGATTTTCTGATATCAGATTGTCACACAAGTCCTAAAGGTAGATAAAGAGTCAAACAAATGAGACAAAAAATATTAAACTTATTTACTGAGTGAAACCATTCAGTATTACATGTCTGTCAGTGGCAAAAGAATGTGAACATTTAGGATTAGCAGATCATTTGAAGGTGACATTTTATTCCGCTTTTATCAATGGGTTGATCCAATCAGGTGTGAGTGGATGCCCTGTTTTATTTAAAGAACAGGGATCTAGTAACATGATCTTCACAACATGACCTTCATTCAATAGAAATGTGGAAGTAACTGAAGCAAGCTGTTTATGGGAGGAAACACACCAACATAACAGTTTTGTTTGGAGTAATGAGCTGATATGCACAACTTATCAGCAGTTACTGGAAATGTTTATTTGCAGTTATTACTGCACAAGGGGGTCACACCAAGTTCACATACTTTTGACACAGACACAATTTTGGGAAAAAAACTCAACTGGAAAAATTGGAGTGTTCTAAAACTTTTGACCAGTAGTGTAGCTGGACATAATATAAAACATCTAATCCTTACAAGGTCTTAACATTAGGTCAATACAAGTATAGATGACCAGCAGCACATAAGAAATTATAGTGTCATTATTTATTTGACAAAAACTAGGCCAGGATGCAGAAGTAGACCCATTAGTACACCCTTACTAGGGGCGGGCTGGGGTTGAAATTCAGCCCGGGAGCTTGGTTTGGAGAGGCCTTTTATACGATCGTACAGCGGACAAATCTTAATTTTAAAACGAGAGCTTTATTTGCTTTTTAGAGCTTCATAGTCTTTTTGTGTTCAGCTACAGATTATTTGTGCACTTATAGAGTAACATTGCTGACAGACCACCTTAAGTGTTCTTTCCTCTCTGAACACATCCAAAAACACAAGAACACACTATATTCCAAGTCTGGGGGCGGAGCGTTCTCGCGCACGCGCGAGCTGACTTGGACAGTTGACCAGATACATACATAACACACTCTAAGCTGCTGATGAGATCAGTGTTACTGCACATATCACAGACGGTAAGTTACTCACATAAACAAGTTAATCACATCTACCAACACAGGATGATGACTACATTAATAAAACACTAAGCCAGCACAACACAACTGCATAAAATAACCGATATGAACAATTTATAACTTTTAACACCGTTACAACCCGCAAGTGCTTCTGGGTGATGATGTCACCATCGACATGGCCAATCAAATCTACTATTTAAAATTATGGCCTAATGAATAATTATTAGTGCAGAGAGAGCCCGTCTCTCTCTCACTCTCTGTGTGTGTGGGAGAGAGAAAGCACGCGCGCCTTTGTATGTTTGTGAGTGAGTGAGTGAGTGAGCCCACATTTGTGTGTGTGTGTGTGTGTCGGCAGGGAGACTGAACGTCTGTTCACGTGACGCTCCGCCAGTGTTTTGACTTCCTTACTGACTGTTTAGCTGCATGATTCTCATCATTTTCTAGACTATTTATTAATTTGCAGGATTTTTCAACATGTACGTCTCGTCCCGCTCCCGCGACGACTAGACTAACTAAGAGACGATTAATTGTGGTCCCGTGCCGCAAGGTATTGTAATGGGTCCCGCGGGAGTACCTCTACTGTCAGGGAAGAGCCAGCTACTGTCATTCACTTCAAACCTCTTAGAGCCGAAACGTTCGCGACCGGCCATCACTGTCTACACCTAAGGCCGCGAGAGGTGCAGCGCGAGCGCTGCTGTGCTTACTTGGGTTAAAAAAAAAAAAAAACTTACGGCCGGTTCGGCCTGGAAATGACCGGCCGTTCGGGAACCCTCCACCCCGCCCCTGACCCTTACTGCTTTTATAGAAATTAAGAGGGTAAGTAGATAAGACACTGGTAATCAAATGCCCTTAATTAATTGACCATCAGCAAATGTGACCACCTCTATAACAGCAAAAGTTTAGGCAGTTTGCTGGTCCAACACATTCAAAGTGAGTATTGACACAATGCCAAAGAGGAAATATATCAGCAATGATCATACAGAAGCAATTGTTGCTGCCAATCTTCCTGGAAAGCATAGCATTTGCAAACAATTGTAAGTGACATTCTACAACGAGAAAGATTATTTACACATAGGCAACTTTCAAGACATTTGCCTGCCGTCCCAGTAGTGGACGACCCAGCAAATTCAACCCAAGATAAGACAGTGCGATGCTTAGAGAAAATACGTAAAACCCAAAAGCTAGATCTCAGAATCGACAAGCCTCAGTTAGCATGTTGAATGTTTAAGTTCATGACAGTACCCTCAGAAAAAGACTGAACAAGTATGACTTGTTTTGAAGAGTTACCAGGAGAATGCATTTAATTTTTTAAAAGATCATATCAGCATGGCAAGTTTGAAAAGTTTCATCTGTACAAACAACTGGAACAATGTCCTTTAAACAGATGAGACCAAAGTGGAACTGTTTGGTCATAAGGCAACCCCCCCCCCCCAGCACTATGTCGTTAAAAAGAC
>BRDA01013247.1:49033-64318 GCA_036984385.1 Crenuchus spilurus | reverse complement strand
CTCTCTCTCTCTCTCTCTCTCTGGTCGTGCTGATCACCTTCCTCCCTTCCTCCCTCTCCTCGTGCAGTGCAGTGAAGGAGCGCAGGTATAAGAGCCTGCAGCATTGTGATTTCTGCTTTTCTCTCTCCGTAAGCCAGTGTGTGTGTGTGTGTGTCCACCACCATCTCGTCCATCATCATCATGCTGCACTCAAACCGGTGGACACATCCTCGCGAGCCCGACCAGGACTCCTTTCTGGTGCTGCCCTTTGCAAACTTTTGCCCACCGCCCGGCCCGGTCAGCAGCAGCAACAAAAACAAAGCAGAAGTGGACTCGCTGGGACCGAACAATTAGCAAAGAGACAAACAAGGCAACCAACAAAAACATGCTGTTTCATTTTTTAATGGACACACACCCACGTGGAGCTCGGAGCTGGAGCGAGCGGCGGGAGAAAAAGGTCCAGCAGCAGTGATGGGAGACGTGGAGTTTGGCTTTGAGGAGATGCAGGGGGTGAAGCTGGGATATCTGGTCATCCAGGGCAAGCAGATGTTCGCGCTGTCCCAGGTGTTCACGGACCTGCTGAAGAACATCCCTCGCACCACTGTGCACAAGCGCATGGACCACCTGAAGGTGCAGAAGCACCGGTGCGACCTGCGCCAGCTGCGAAAGCTCAAATCCCTCAATTCGGTGGCCTTTCACGCAGCCAAGTGCACGCTCATCTCGCGCGAGGACGTGGAGGCGCTGTACGTGTCCTGCAAGGCGGAGAGAGGCGGCCGAAGGAAGCCGAGAGAGCGTGAGGAGCAGACAGAAGAGGAGACGCCGGTCTGGGCTGGCTGGAGCTCCGCGGAGCGCACGCTGCCCCGGATTTACGGCGCCGCTTTTGGACGTCAAGCCGGACTGTGCGGGAAAGCGGCAAGGAAGGATTCCAAAGCGAAACGGAGGCACCGGGAGGCTCGATGCTGGAGCAGGGAAGCTCGCCAGCTCGTACTGTTTCCCGGCTGCTGCGCACCGGAGAGCTGCTGCAGCAGCAGCGACAGCGAGTCCACCTCCAGCAACAACGACTCAGACTTCGGCTCCAGCTTGTCCACCAGCAGCACCGGCACCAGCTCGAGCACCAGCACCAACTCAGGCACGTCGGACGACGAGGAGGAGGATGACGGTGAGGAGGAGGAAGAAGACGAAGAGTGCGCCTCGTGCTCGTCCGACGACAGCAGTGACGAGGAGGACAGCTCGTCCAGGTCCGACTCGAGCTCGGCCAGTAGTCACGTTTCCTCGCAGAGTATCCGCTTCAGGCGCGCGCGCCTGGCCAAGACGCCCCTTCTCTTACAGCCTACCTTCCGGTACAGGGAGAGCGAGAGAGTCCGAGCGCTGCGGCAGCTGGACGCGGACGTGGCGAGCTGGAGGAGGGCGGTGGGCAGCTGCTTCTCGAGCAGGACTTCACACGCACCTCCACACCTTCACTTCGTACACCAGCCAAAGAGCAGCGAGTCTATCAGGAGCGCGGGGGGCTTCCCCTACAGCACGCTCGGCGCTAACGGGACGCTCTTCCCCCAACAAAGACTCCTCGGACTTTCCCCCAACAAACTCCACCCGGCCTTGATCCCCAATGTTAACTGCGTGCAGGACAAAGACCAGCACGCACTATTCGCCCTCACGAGCTGCATTAAGGAAGCCAAGCTAGGCAGTAGCCCTCACCTCAAAGTGCCCTCACCCCTCAAAACACACGAAATCAAGACAGAGCAGAGCGACGAGCCCGTGACCTCCGGACACGACAGTGGCACGACCAAGGGACCCCCGCCGCTGCCGTTCAAGCACGTCAAAATCAAAGTGGAGGACACTCTGGATGACCACGAATACGCTGCCCAGGGCCTCGCTGATCGCTGCAAGATTAACAGCGTGGACGCTCTGAGTGTCGGTGATGATTTTGCTGAAAAGGAGCACTGTATAGATGCCAGCAAAGCGACTCCCCCTCCTTATCCAAACCAGGAACCGAGAAGCACTTTAAACGCTCACTGTGTCGAGGAGAAAGGAGAAGACAGGAATGGCGCAAGGGTTAGGAAAAGCCACAGGGTTCCGGTGTGGGGGAGAAAGGCAGAGAGCATGAAGCCAAGTGTAAAAGTGGACAGGAGTCCTAGGTGCGCTGGGAAATGTGTAGGCCACGAAGGATCCGGCGAGGAGTGGACGAGCCACAGCAAGCGTAGACGAGCCACCAGCGGCCACCCGCCCTGCCTGAAAAGGCCCTTCAACTTCATGGCGAATTTCCCCTCTCCGCCTTCGCTCATTATCGGCAGCGATGGCGACCTGAGCCCCGCTTATTCTCTGAAATCTTTCAGGAACAAACAGTTGCCACATCGCTCGCACCCCGTGTGGACATGGCAGCTTGGTGCTTGCGTTGTACCTCCCACTCTGAACCAGAGACTCAGGAAAACAATCCCGTGAAGCTGTGCTTTCTGAACGTGGAACAGGTCTTACAGACTGTCAGGCTTGCTGTGTAATTCTGCTACTTTTGGGTTATTGTTATTGTTTCTGGGTGACCAGTGCAGGCCATACTGAGCTGCAAAACCTAATGTTTTTTTCACCGTGGTTTGGGACACTGTGGAATATCTTTTGATAAGCTCAAGTAGCGTGGATTTGTGCTAGTTGGAATTTCAGTTTGGGGAAACGCTTAACATAGATGGCATTTGGGATTAGAATTGTGGGCCTGGAATGCTTGGCTCTGCCTCAAAATGCTCGCTCATATTTCAGACGTGAAGCCCTTCTTATTTCCCCCAAACGTTGCTGTTGATGAGTCCATCAACTTTGTAGGATATGAAGGCCTTGCTTTCTTTGAATGTAGCTCTATAGGCTCGGCTGTTTCTTATTTATTTAGCCCAGTTGTTTGGTGGTCGTTTCTGGCAGCCAGCCACAGTTAGCCTCAGTGTGTAGAAACAACACAAAGACCCAGCCCTGCTTTACTGACAATCAGGAGCGGTTTGATTTGCACGAAGTCAAGACTAGAAAAAAAAAACAGAAAAAAAATATTAATACACCAAATCGATGTGGTTAAAGCACATGTATACTTTGTGGCTAATATAGCAGCTGAAGCACAAATTCACCATGCATTGCACTTTGACACAATGCTTAGGCTAAAATAAGAGTGAATTTTCAACATCATCATAAACAATACTGCAACCATTTTATATTCGATATTATTTAAAACCTTGCATTAGTGCATTTATCATAAGTGCTGGGCCTGTTTGTTTTGACACCTTGGTAAGAATATGCTACAGCTTCATTAAAATCAAAGATGTTACTGTTTTCCTCATTCACATGTCCACTTACTTTGCTTGACCAGCTGTTTTGATTGTATACCTTTTTCCTGCGGTTCAAAACTGGACTGTTAACCTGGAGCCTGCAGAAAAATCAAAGAAATTCACGTTCAGGTGTCAAGTTGGTGCTCCTCTGGTGCTCCCCTTTTCCATGTAAATGCTTGTGAATGTACTGTGATTTGTTTACCTTAGAGGAGGCCTATAAAAGAGAGAACCTCAGTGGGAAAGTCCAGCAGAGCAAGGCCACGAAGAACTGATTTTGAGCACGAGTCTGGCCCTCAGGCACCTTCTGACTTTCCCATTAAACAACAACAGAAACAGAAACGTACAATGCCAATGACTAGCTAGGCCTTTATTTATAGTATGAGGTTGTTTTGGTGGAAATCAACGCGAGGTTTAATGCGCGATTGGGTGTTGTTGTTTTTTTAGTTTGCTAGGCTTATATGGAAGCCTACGACGACCACGTAGATCCACAATATGAAATGCAAATAGATCTGCGGCCATAGGGTCTGAAACGCAGACTTCAGATTTTTTTTTACAAGAAACTATTTTTTATGATGGGACCCTGTAATGTAGCCTCAGCCTTTGGCGAAATCTCGTGTCAAAGTGCACTGTGAACTGACGCGACTGGGAAAATGAGCTTTTTGTCAGTCTCGCCAAATTAGAAGTAGAATGTAACGCAGAAGACACAAATTGTAATGTACAAGGCCTTGTTGCCACTTCAACTGGACAGTGACTACAGACAACGGATATATAGGCCTTTCTATGTAAATGATGGAGGTGGGAACCGTCTCCTTTCTGCCACTCTACCTTTTCTAAGAATACTTGAGGTCAGGTTTTGACAGGATTTTTTTCTAACAAAATAATTTTTGAAGTCACTGGTTGTTTATAAATGCATATTTATTTTTGTGATTTTCCTGTTAATTTTTCTTTTGTATACCATTGTTGTTTAGGATAAATGCACTCGAATTGAAAACTTGAATGGTGGATTTTGAAGCACTTTCCTTTCTTCTCTGAATGATGAAATACTCATTAAAATGCATTTGAGTGTATACGCTGTGCTGGGCCTTCATTTATTCTTAGGCCATAGCCTTGAAAAAACGGCATAATATTATAGACTACATGGGACAATCATATACGAGTGAACTGGTCGGTGGACTTTGATTGAAATAACAGACTAAGGATAAGATCAAATCTTCATGGAAGTTGTTTATTGTGTGGATTGTAAAGTAGAGAGGGGGAAGGGGCCTCCACTCCTTTACCTCCTTGCTTAACAAGCACACACGTCATGCCAAATCTTTTTTATGTAGGAAACAAGGAGGATCCAATGAGGTAAATGCAGAGAGAAACGAGCAAGGCTTTTATTTTTACGCTCAAGCAACAGGAAAAACCTTTCAAATGTGGGAGGCGCCTTGACAAAACATGTTAGCGAACTAGCATATTTTCAGATTTTAGCAGTCATTATTAAAACAACAATGTTGGTGGCATCTGGAATTGGTACAGCTCTTTTACGACGGTAAACAACAGTATAAAAACAATACATTGTGCAAAAGCCAAGAATACGTTAAAAACATCACATATGTACAATGAATGACCTTAAAGATGTAAAAACAAAACATAATGAGTTTTCACCATTGAGTAAAAACAGCAATACAGTGGAATAGAAAAGTGAAATATACATTAGCAACATCACTTTTATTAGCAATATCCTGAGAGATGTTAACATATCAATCACTGTCTTTATCATATCAATGAACATATCGACTGTAAAAACTTAAAAATAGAACAGCAGGAGAGCAGATTGTTATTTGCTATATATACAGGCTTCAAGTTCCAACCTTAAAAAAACGCCATTTTAAATAGCAAATGCAGATTACTAGCCCAGTCATGCTAGCCTGCTCAAGCTGAACAGGAAGTGTTTATGGCATTTATGGCAAACATATATATACACATTAACTAGCATGCAACACGTTACTGCTAACTCTGCAACCATAAAGTAATTGACACGTATAAACAAGAAAATAACTAATTTGGTTAAATGTTTACTTTCTTTGCTTTCTTTTCTAAAGCTCTGGATTCAATTTACCTAAATAATTTACTGGGAATACAGACACATCTAATGTTTCTATTGACATTCGGTGATGTTTGGCTGCTTAAAGTTGCCCTCAACTCTTATCTGAGACACAAAAAGCCTGCAAGCACCATCCCACCCTAAATAGCTGTGAAGCTATTGAACCTCAGATGAAGCAAATGAGGACCAGAGGAGAGCCCAGTGGGCTCAGCTGAAGGCCAGAAAAGGTCAAATTTAGGTTTAATGAAGTCTGACAGGCAAACATGGACCAGTATAAAAACCTAGCGAAATCATTCATTAATAGGCAAGTAAATAAGCTATTTCACCAAGACAGAAGGGACCAACATGCCTCATTAGAATGGTTCAAATTTCCAAAAAAATCTAACTCCACCCTTTTATTCAATCTGCTGCTGGAATTAACAATGTAATTAAATTCAAAATGTTCAAAATGACTTAATATTTGTGGTATTTAGTGCTCAATGCACACTGTAAAAAATGAACTTGCCCTGTTGTTAACCTAACTTAAATATTGTAGTTGGTATGACTACCAAGCACTGAATTTGTTGTGATAACTCAATATTTCATGTTTATATGTTTACTAACTACACTTCTTGAGTTTACCTAACTTAAAATTTTAAGGCAGCATGGACACTAACTTTTTTAAGTTGAAACAACACGGATATTTTTTACAGTGCAAGCAAAGTTTCTTATATTAGCAATTTATACAGACATCATAACAAAAGTACAGAAACCAACAAACCATTTTATTACCAACTAAACTGTTGAGTAGAGCTGCAATGCTCACTATGACTAATTGTGTATGAGAGTCATCAAAAGCATCACAAACACTTGTTCTGCAATTCAACATGAGATTATTTAATATTAAAGCATAAAAACGGAAAAAGTCAGTAAATGTTGAGGTTACAGTAAGTAAACTAAACACAAAATAAGCAGCATTGTTCAGAGTCACTGACCTTCTGGTAAAAGTTACATTTACAATAAATCTGATTTCATTTGATTGAGCAGAACCCCAAATATCAACTTACTGATCAAAAACGACACTTTTACTTTTCCCACAGTATAGCATCAAATGGAAGGGCGGGAGGAAAGAACAATAAAATCACGCATATCCTGGACCACCCTAATGTCTCACCCTAAGGCCAAGCTGGAGACGACTGCTAGTTCTTGACCATTAGACTGTCAGAAAAACAGGAATAAAATCACGACGACATGAGTGAATTTAACTACCCAGCTTAGGGGCGGAAAACAAAAGCGGAAACCACGAATATTATTTACATTCGATAATCTCCAACGTAAAGATCGTTCATAAATATGTGAAATATGTAAGACATACACCAATACAAGATTTCACCTCACGATTTGTCTTGTATTTGCAACCATATAACAGGTTTCAATCAAGAAATGTAAACACTGCACATTGGTCAATTTCACTTTACTGGCCTATAAATCGTCCTATAAGACTTCGCAAATATGCATCTTAAAGGTGAAAATTCCAGCCAGTAACCCAAAGGCTGTGCACACGTTTGAGTCCCCGAGTCTAATACAGAGAATACACTTCTACAGACGTAATGCACAGGATTACTCTTCACTTACATTTCATGTTTGGGATTAAAGCACGAGTAAAAACACTTTGGCAGATTAAATATCCCAAGTGTGTTAAATTAAGCAAATAAATATAAATCGTGCACTGACATTTCTTAACATGTAAATCGATTTCTCTGTAGAGGAAGTGTTTACTTTTTTCAAAAATCACCAAAGCCTAGTTTTAAAAAGGGGTGCACAGACCTTGCACAAAGACCTGCTTTGTCGATTAATACAACTCTGCTAAGGGAAAATATCCAGACGTGAAAATACACTGTGATGCCTTTTTCCCTCTGAAATAAACATAAAAGCAGATAATAGTAATCACATTGGAGGGGTTTAGATGAATATATGTTAAAAGTTTATTCTGATGCCAAACTGACCCATCTACTTTCCTGAACCAGCTGGTTTAATGCTAATGCTGTTTCTCTTCCTTAAAAGTGACTCATGAAATCTTTGAGCAGGCGAACTTAGCCTAGCTTAAAGCTTAGCCTAAAGTCCTTTCAGTAATTGGCCTCACATGTGGATATGCCTTATGATTAACCTCCTTAACTGACTTGCTCTGACTAATTAGGTTAATAATATCTTTAAAAACAATGTGTAAAACGCTTCTGGGTCAACACTAAAAATGTCTCACAAATCATACATAGAAATAAAAACAAATTAAACATGTGGTTTGGATAACAAATATTTTTTATGTATCAGATAACACTGAGTTTGAGTTTTTTAATAAATAAAAAAAATAAAAATGACAAAAAAAGCGTATTTTTGAGAAATCCTATATCTATAACACTATGGAAAATATCTTGAAAGTGTGTGTTTCTGTTTTTAAATGAGATAATTGGCTGAGAGTGTTATATATATTTAGGACATTTTCGAGCAGGACAGAATCTCGCCGTCTTAAAAGAGCTAAAAACAAATCCGAGCGTTTAACTTTTTCCTGCTCAATCACCTTTAGATGGTTTAGATTTTATCTAGAACTTGGTCGATTTGATTTGTGGAAACACGGAGGAACATTTGTGGTTCTCTCTCTGGATAATGGCACCTCTTCTGGTCGAGCTTTGTTTGGTGGGAAAGGAGGAGGAGGAGGAGGAGGAGGGGGAGCTCTAAACAATGCCATATCTCAATCCGTTCAGTTTGATTGACACGGAGCTCCTCGTGGAGCTCAGGGCTAAAGGGCCTTGGGGTGAATGAACACAACACGCATCCTGAACGGATATTTTGTCCTCAAACAGAGGGGAGAATGTCCTCCTCTTTCACAAATCCCCCATCCAGGCTGCCCGGAACACTTCTCTGTATAGATTAGCAGTGAAAATTAGAAGAGTGAACAAACCCAATTCATTTTTTTTACTGAATTCAGTACCTGAATTACATGTCGTGTGGGGTGGGTGTACCTATAGGAGCTCAGAAGACCGGCAAAACAACTCCATATATGGAGCTCAGAAGACAGGCAAAACCACTGAATAACACATCTTCAGAGATACGTGAAAGCTTAGGTCAGAATTTAAGAGCTCTTTGAATGCTTCTCCACTTACGTGTTCTCTGTTCTCTTTTATATTAATTTCAGGTTCTACTGAGGGAGTAACACTCTTTGATGGTTTGTTTGTTTATTCATTTATTTTCTATGGGCAAAGAAGCACGTAAGCATTGAAGTTGTTCTACCCGGTTATATACAATACCAGTCAAAACTCTTGACACATCTTCTGACACATCCATCCATTATCACACCCCCTTAATCTTTATCAGGCTCCCGGTTAGTAACTGTCTGCATTGTAGATTAATACTAAAGTCATTTAAACTATGAAGAAATACATATTGAATAATTTAGTAAACAAAAAAGTGTTACACTAGAATATGTTTTATATTCTACATTCTTCAAAGTAGGCACCTCTTGTTTAGATGACAGTTTTCTTGGCATTTTCTCAGTCAGTTTTATCACCTGGAATGGCTTTCAGTTAACAGCTGTTCCTTGTCAAGAGTTAATGACTTGCATTTCTTGCCTTCTTAATGTGTTTGAGACATCAGTTGTGTGTCTACTTTGAATAATCTAAAATCTAAAACATTTTGGTTTGGTTAACACTTTTAAGTTTATTACATGATTTCTTATGTGTTTCTTCATAGTCTTAATGACTTCGATATTAATTTACAATGTAGGGGAAAAATAAAAACATTGAATGAGAAGGCATGTCCAAACTTTTGTCTGGTACTATATGACTAAATGATGATCTGAGCATAAATATAGCGTTCCTTCCTAAACGGGCTACCAAAAATGTAAAATCAGGATTCACTGCAGTGAACCATGCCAGTGAAAGTTTAACGTCATTTCAGATGTCACACAAGTCAGACAGTAATTTTCACTTTTAGTCATATTTCCGAAGACCTCAGAAAAGCACAACTACAGTTTATTAATAACAGCTTTAATAACAGCTTACAAAGACGACTTTTAACAGAACACTCTTAGCAAATATGGATATATCCAAAAATGTATACATATCCACTTTATATATCACCTTAAAATGATCGCATTTATATTATTTTAATACATTACTGAATTAACTACAGTTAGATAACTAGGGAGATAAATTTAGTATTGAAAACATGCTGAAGATGCAAAATGAGATGAGTGATCAGCAGTAAAACAGTCCAGAACTATCACAGAACCATTTTAAACAGGTTCTTTAAAAAACAAATATACAGCAGATTTTTCAATTACAGACGAGAACTGAGCCATGCAAATGGTTCTGTGAGTTGTTATGTTTCTATAAAGCCAAGGGCTTTGGTAAATACCACAGAACCCGATCTCATCAGATTAGAGTTTTGGGAGATGTATAAATGGAAACTTCAGGCTAATCTGCCTAATCTGAGGGCAGGAGTTGGTTAATTAACAGCAGCTGACTCAGACCTAAAGATGATGAAAGGTGAATTTTAAACCTGACATTTTTAGTAAAGACTTGATGGCATTTATTTATTTGTTCGTGTTTATTTAAGCAGGGGCATTTCAGGTCAAATTTACAGTGATGGATAAAAATTGGGGGACTGTTGGGTCATAAAAATTGGAAAGATGGAAACAAGCCACCATTTGGAGTTTATGCATTCTGGTCTCTTTTTCACTCTCTAAAATGAGCTTAAATCATTGCTTAATTTTAGTATTTGGTTTAGTTTTAAATGTAAATTTTTAAACTGCATTGACATGAAACTTGGTAAGGAGCTTGTTTTGTTTATTAACGTCTGGCCCTGGTGTAAATTCTTTAAGTCAGTTTTTTTGTATTCCATTAAAATGTCTGAAAACAGAACCTGATGTAGCCAAAAAACAAGACAGAAGTAGGAATAAATTTATAACACCTCTATAGCTCCTTTATATTGTCTTTATATCGTGCTATATCCGACTCATCACGTTTATATATGAAATTACTCAGAATGATAATAAAACAAATAACTGCAATTAAGGTAAAACAGTAGAAGTAGAATACAGGAGCTGAGGACTAGAACTGAAGCAGAACATCACAGAACATCCATTATCTGTCACCACATTAAGTTCTCTATTATTTTATTATTGGATATTGTTGATCTAAAATTAAGCTCCAAAGAGGGAGGGGTGACTTTCAGTAAAGCAATAAACACAACAGAATGAAAGGAAAACAGAGACCAAATGTTAATGACTAAAATAAGCAGAAGTGACAAGAATGTACATGACTTTTCTCACTGATACAGAAGACAATGCAAAAACAAAATCCAAAAATATTCTGAAGCATGTGGAACTGAAATCACTAAAATACTTTGAACACTAAAATAGTAAATACTTCTTCACAATAGAGTCAAAAGATTAATTTTATAACCAGTCAAAACTATAATTATATAGATAGATAGATAGATAGATAGATAGATAGATAGATAGATAGATAGATAGATAGATAGATAGATAGATAAAATCAACTGTGAATGTATTATAAGTATAATCAGAGCATGTGAAGGCTTCATTATTCAACGAATTAATTAATTAATTAAAACCTGACTGAATCTCTTCCAGATTTCAAATTTAACCAGCTGAATGTTCGTCTCATTCTTAAACAGGTGAGTATATATGGTGACACATCTGGAAATGCAGATATCACATATTTTCCCAACAGTCAGACGTGATATGCTATACGTCAAATTCCTATTTTTAAAAATGAATCTGGGCTTTTCCCTTTTCAACTGGACTAACCGTCGCCTGAATATGATGAGAACATTTGTTCTCCGGGTCTGGAGAATCCCGTTACTGGTGTATATGTTGTGTGATGTAATTCTGCTTCTACGTATCGAATCAGAGCCCCACAGAATTAACCATTTGAACTTTTATTGATCGTTAAATCTGAGTAAAATGTATCTGAAAGCTTCTGCCTTTTCCAGAGGTTTTTTACAGCGTTTCTGTCATTCTTTAAATCTTTTACTCCAACCCAAGCCAAAAATAGCTGCGATAAACGATGTAGACTTATATATGACCCGAATGTAACATTTAAACAGCAGACTATATTGTAAATGCGCAGTTTATTGCGGAGCAGATGCTTGTGAGCCGATGATGTCCAGCCTTCAACATCAGATATACAATTTTAAAAGCCGATTTTGAGGAAGAAAAAATATCGGAGGACTTCGGTTCACAGAAAGAGACTCAATAAGAGCCGAACTGCTGCTGTTTTGGTCTGTCAGGAGGACAAAGAGACTGAGTGAGCTCCCATAAAGCACGTTATTTAACATTCAGACTGTTTTTTGTGCTGCATTTGTCTCTCAGCTCTGTTCAGACGTGATCACAGACCTGAGGACACGGTTAGATTGATAGAGAGACCAAGCAGCGTGAATGTCTGGGCGTGGAGAAACAGTCGAGGACCAGAGCAGACATTTACTGGCTAAAATGTTCAAATGAATGTGTTTTGTTTGATCAAACTGACCCCGAATCATCTGCTGGACCTACGGTCCACTGTATTGAGCGAAAGTGTTGTGTTTTCCTGAGAAAAGCTGCCAGACACTGACAGGTCCGTAAGAGCAGCTGTGGCGCACCTCCAATAACAAAACTGAACGTGCCGCGAGCGCCCTCTATCTGCCGGCTAAAAAACACTGCATCTTCCTCTTAAAGGGGAGGGCAGCAGGATTTAAGGTGGACCGCGCTAGTTCTACACTACGCTTCAAATCACTCCACACACTCTCCAAATAATCCAGACCTCTAAAACGCAAATTTTTACACATTTGTTACTTTTCCCTAACTAATGAGGTGAAGGTCTAATTATCATATGGCTTGTTGTTGTCCTTTGTTATTATCACCAAAATGTCAAAAGTAACACATTTTAAGGCCAAACAGTGAACATTTTTACACGTACATTGCGATGTTTTACCAGTTTTTTTTTAATCCCCGCCACACCTTTGTAGCCATGTTTAAGCTCCTTTAAGATACCTGCGCGCACTCCAGCCACTACTTACCTGGCACGGGTGAGTCTGGACGGAATAAGAGCATAGCCTACTGAATATTTTATTTAAATGCTGAAGACAGTGTTGACATTTTTCTGTATATATGTTAAATACTTAACATATACAGACAATTGGCTTATGAAAGAGCCAGTGTATGGAGCAGTAATATAACATTATATATAATGTAATATGAAAGTTATCTGCAGGTAAACTTTTAATCATGGTGATGTCTCCAACGCAGAATGTCATTGCACTTCAGATCGCAGCTCTGTGATCGTATATCTGGTTGTATTTTATGAGATGCTCTACACGCGGATTTATTTACGGAAATGTGCAAAGGAAGCGCTACTGTGAACCATCTTCACACAATTCTAATCCTTTACTTTTACTTTCCTTAAGTTGATGTCAGGATTTGATTACCATCTGTTCCGTACAGGTGTGCTAGATCGAGGGCAAATATGCAGTAAGCGCCTCAGCACGGCTGGAACCGGAGCCCAATTACAAGTCAATTAATTTTAATTAGAACCCAATCGCGAAATTTCTGCTTCGCGTCTTCTAATTAACCTGTACTGCCCGCGTATTCTCCTCTAGCCTATAAACATGAAATGAAACCTGAGGGATCTCGCCTTGGCACCTTCTGCTGGTGAAACAGAATATTTTTTAACCACAATGTTAAAATATATAATTCAGTGAAAATTACAGTACCAGTCAGAAGTTTGAACACACCTACCCATTAATTTTTTTCTCCTTCATTATAAATGAATACTGAAGTCATCAAGACTATGAAGGAACACATAAGGAATCATGTAGTAAACTTAAAAGTGTTAAAGAAACCAAAATATGTTTTAAATTTTAAATTCTTCAGAGTAGGTACACAACTGATGGTCTCAAACACACTGAGGACAAGAAATGCAAGTCATTAACTCTTGACAAGGCACAGCTGTTTACTGAAAGCCATTCCAGGTGACTATCTCATAAAGCTGACTGAGAAAATGCCAAGAAAGCTGTCATCAGAGTGCCTACTCTGAAGAATGTAAAATATAAAACATTCTGGTTTGTTTAACACTTGTTTGTTTACTAAATAATTTCATATGTTCTTCCTCATAGTTTGGATGACTTTAGAATTAATGTACAATGCAGACCATTTTAAAATAATGAAAAAAAAACCTGAATGTCCAGATGTGTCCAAACTTTTCAATGGTACTGCAGTTAAAATGTACTGATTTATCAAAGATTAAAATAATGTTATTTTTGCATCTTCAGCTACGTTAAGATCTTTATAAATGTTTTAAAATGTATTTTTATGAATTATGTCACTTTGGTTTAAGGCTGTTATTGTGAAAAGTCTGCTGACCGCCACAGCTTGTGAGGGACTGTTTGGCCTCAGTACAAAAACCCCAATAAGAAAATCACATTTTACTCAATAAAAAATAAAATTCGGCCGATCAGTCGCTTTTATCTGAAATCATCATCATGACGAGGTAGTCTGGTATTGCAGGACTTTCTGTCGTTATAAAAATACTATAAATAGCCCATCAGCCGATGAAATCAAAAGTCAACTTGACACGTGAGGTTACTCTGATAACAGTACAGCACGCTGTCACCGTGCTTTATGTTTTCTGGGTTACTGTATACTCGGATTATGATTAAGGCATCACAGCTGGCCTGAAGAGAAACCTGCGTCAGCAACGGCAGGGGTCCAAGCACCACTTCACTGAAGGTCACTTAAAGGTCTCGCTATGATATGAAATATGAACCACGGACGCAGCGAGAATTGCAAAGTGCTTTATTGTTTTGAGCGATGCTTCTGAAATGGAGTGTATTATACTGGTTAACATCATAAACCATGACCGTCCTCCTCTTCTGGACTTCCACAACCACAGAGCATTCACACACACACACACACACACACACACACACACACACACACACACACACACACACACACACGATAACCATCCATTCATCTTTCCATCCAACCAACCATACATCCAACAAACCATCTATATCTACGTAAACAGGACAGTTTTGCCACTTCTGTAGAGCTTAAATGTTAAAAATGAACATTAAAACTGATAAAAAAGCACAATACAGTTTCAATAGCCTGGTCTGATGTTTTATCCCAATTAACTGAACAGCTGGGGAGAGCTGGGAGGATGTTTTTTGGCAAAAAAAAAAAGAAAAAAAAGGAAAATAAGAGTTGTAAAGGCAAGAGATGAAGCTGCTGCCTTTCAAGCAGATGGGCTTGTTTTCCTTTATAAATGTGAAGACCAAGAAGACATAAAGGGAGTTACTGGACTTTCCCCCCTCTTCTTTTCCCAAAAAAACGAACACACGAAGAAAAAATAAACAATTATTAAACAACTGCGCGAGCATTGTAAAAAATAAAATTAAAAACAACAACAACACCACAAGAAGGATTCAAACACAGATTAAAGATAATACTGAGATTAAACTGGTTTAAGAAACTCAACATGATGACCAGCATAAGAGTCTTTCTCCTCCCCCACAGGTCATCCACACTCATCCCTGCTGGACTGCTATGGGCCTCTTTCCACTGTGGATTCCAACTGCTAATGACAGCAACAGCATCGTACAGAGAAAACCAATGAGGAAAAACTAAACAAAAAAGACAACAACAACAAAATGTCTGAATAATTTTTTTCCAACCACCCTAATATTAGAAAATAACATTTTACCTCTGAAAAACAAAGATTAAAAAATACAAAATTAAATAATTTGGAGTAAAAAGGCACAACTCTTGCACAGTGTATACATTGCTAACACAGTATAAAGCAGGTTTAGAACCGTATGAAATTAGAGTTGCTAATTTTTTGTCACTTTTTTTTCCTTTTTCTTTTTTTTTTTTTTTTTTTTTTTTTTTAG
>BRDA01013247.1:36757-47112 GCA_036984385.1 Crenuchus spilurus | reverse complement strand
AAAAAAAAAAAAAAAAAAAAAAAAAAAAATCTCCCCCAGAGATTTATCCTTGTTGTTCTATTTTATCATCACCCTTATGGTCCCACAAAAAAGAACAAACAACAAAAAAATTAAAAATGTAAACGAATGGTGGTTGTAGCTGCTGTAAGGGTGCCCCTTGCCACAGAGAGGGTGAGCGCATTTCAGCACCCCTCTGTTAGCGTCCCTCTTTGACCCCAAATACTTGGTTCTGCCCCAGGCTAGGGCAGGATGGTTGTGATGAAATCGTAGAATCTCTTCGAGTACTGCTCCGGGTTCACGGTTGAAATCTCTGCCCCAGCCTAAAAACAAAGTTCAGAGAACATTGCTGAAGAGAATATAAACATTCCTGAAATATCCAAAAAACCTGCACATTATATAAATTAATCGTGTAATGATACTTGACTTTATAGTACCAATATCACCAAAGTCTACTATAAGCAAATATGCCCATAAACGTTTAAACTGATCATCCTGACCCAATCACAGTTTCTGTTTAAATATTATGCAACTATGTAATCTGTGTCACATTACCGATTCAACTAAACATTTCCTCCAACATGGGAACTTTTTAAAAATCATTCACTTTACAAATGAGCAAAATATATTGGAATATGTGACTGACAGTAGGGCTCACCGTAAGTCTCTTTGTGGCTTACAACATATCAACTAGTCTTTTTCATTTTACAGAAATGTATGGGTTATTTAGGTGACTATTGAGTTAGTGTCTGTTTCTAATGCTAGCTTCACAGCTGCCGATCTAAACTAATGAAGCAAAATTTGACCCAACACGTCTTGGTTGATCAGCAATTTCTACAGTAAGTAAAAATGTGGAAGTATGATATCTGGGAGAACCTTCCCTGTAATTTAGATGCTCTCTAATTTACTTTCGCTCACCTAAAAACTGGATGGTGTACCACCATAGGTACCATATCGTAGTTGTTAAATATATCTAGATGTTAATGTGTGGAAATTAAAGCTGAAATTCTGATCTACTGTCTCATTCATAATTTCTTCTCAAACCTTCAGAGTGTATATCAGAAAAACTGGCCTAATTCAAGGGAACTGTATTTGCAATGTTTGATAAGTCAATTAAAACAATACAGCAGCGCAGCACATAATTTCAATTTCAAAGGATTGTTGTGCATACTTTAAGAATAGGCCCTAAAATAAACAGTGTTGAGTATTTTACACAGAAAATAAAATTAACATCAATTTTCTGCACATGGAATGTAGTATTAAAAGGGTATATTGGAATTTAGAAATTGAGATATTTATTACACATTTATCTTCTATTCTATTAATAAATACCAGAACTTTTCTGAATCCAAGACTTTTATTATTACAAGCATGTATAAAGAAAAGTATGTCATGAACATTTTGATGTGAAATACATGGGTATGTTGCATGCAAATGTCTTTAAGGGTAATTTAGGAAGTACAAAAATCCAGAAAATGACTAGACCTTGAAATGTTAAACCACTGCCTCAAAGTCATCTTCATAATTAGTGCAAACTTTACAAAAATTAAGCTTATAACTTGTTCAGAAGTCATAAAAATCGCTTCTTAAAAAATATAATTTTCTAACACTTACTCCATGCTTGACTGTTTTGGCTGCATGAGCAGCTTTCTTCTTGGCATCATAATGTTGCAGAATGTCGATCACAGCCATGAAGTAGACCTCCTTCCTCGGGGAGTCTTTGAGAAAAGAGAAAACAGAAAATTAATCTGAACTACGCATGAGAAAGAAAATTTAAGAATCAGTTATTGTAACAGCTTCTGCACTATAGGACTATACTGTATTTATCTTGCAGAAATGCATTGTAAAAATGAATAAAATGCAGATATATTAGGCCACACATCCCCTAAAGCAGGGATAGGGAACAGCACGGATTGTAGATTACCTGCTCCAGCACATCGTTCAAACCTGTAAGTTAAATACTTTAGCTAGAAAATTGTCAAACTATGCAGGAACTATGCCTCAGCAGACTGGAATTCCCAACACCATTATTAATGCTCTGCTCTTTTCGAGTACAATAAATACATTCATCAATACTGAATTGAAATATTGGTCAAAATATGTCCAAATGTTAGTTAAAAAAAATAACTAGTTTGTGGGACAGCAATATAAAATGCTGGCTTCTAGATGTGAACATGTAATTAGATGCCACAGCACTCACTGTCATGGCTCTTAATAGCATAGACGTCAATGGTAGGGTCAAAGTCTCCAGGCGAAAGGGGCTTGTTGCTGTCCAGAGTGTTGCTGGGGCTGTCTGGTGGAGTTCCCACAATCCCTCCATCACTCTCTCCTTCATCGTCTCCTTCATTATCTTCACTCTCCACTTCTTCTTGTTCTGCCCGCTCCACATCATGGATCCCCACTAACAGGCTGTAATCCATTAGCTTAAGCAGGGCCAGGAACTACAGACACAGAGATGAATTTTTAATCATATCTACTCTAATTATAAACATTCATCAGTTCATTTACATAAAGGTGGTGATACAAATGCACATGTATTTTTTGGTCAAGATAAAATTTATTTTCAAATGTTTAATTGTCTATTTTCTATTGTATAAATTGTCGTTATAGTCATATTTATGTATGTAATGTACAAACCTAACTTATTGATGTTGGAACATTTTGTAAAACAAATTACAAAAAGTACAAGTGATGTTTTCACTGACCAATTTAATTATATTTTTGTAAATACAAACAAATGTAGAATTTGATGCTTTCAAAACACACTTAAAAAGTTGGGACAGAGGCATGTTTATCACTGTGATACATAACTTTTTCTATTAATTACACTTAATCATTTGGGGACTAAGGTTATGAGACTTCACCTACTACTCAGTGGTTTGCAAACACTTTTGATTTTGATTCTTGGTATTTTGTGTTATACATTTTCAATAGGAGACACATCTGGACTATAGGCAGGCCAATTAAGCACATGCACTCTGTGTCTATAAATTCACACTGTTGTAGCACATGCAGAATGAGGCCTGGCATAGTATTGCTAATAGTCATATTTACCAGGAAAAGACATCACCTTCATGGCAGCATGTGCCAGTATACACATTTATGGTAATTTCACACATATGCAAGTCACCCGTGAGTACCGATGTGCCCTCACACCAATACAGATGTTGGTTTTTGTACCTTTTGCTAATAACAGCAATAGAATTGTCATTTTAGTTTTTTTTTTTTTTTTTTTTTTTACACATTCCACACAGATACAATTCAGTTAGTTGACAATGAACCATAAAGATAGCCACATGGGTGTTTTGTGTGTTTAATGTGAATGTCATTGGCTACACACACTGAAACACTTCACATTTCTTCTGGTAATCGTGAGACTGTGCCCTCCCCATTGAAGCTGCTGGAGCCAAACACAAAGCTAAGCGGATGTATTCTGGCTTCATCATAAGTGTAGTTAAGTAAAGGTCGTGCTTGTAGTATGTTGTCTTCTTCCATTTCAGCACCAAACTGTAACTGTGCTGGTAAATCTGTTTTGTTAACTGGTGAGGAAAAGCACAATTTTGAATGGCAAACGAGCTTCCAATGTTAAACTAACTTTACTGCAGTAAAGATACACTCTGGTTCACGTCTACAGTCAGGAACTAGAAAAAGGTAACAGAGTCATTAAAAACATCACTGTTCTGTATAAATGATTTGGTCTTTTCACTAATTCGGCCAAACATCAAAAATGTTTTTGCCATTTTTGGCCAAATTATTTCGGATTACCCAACATTCAGTGCATCCTTCGCAAAAGGTCCAAATTCCTTGCAAACTTGCACTGAGCAATGTTCTTTTTGAACTGTTTGACAATTATCTCAATGTTTGGCCCAGCATAATGAGCCTTTGTTGGATGCTCCTTTTATACCCAGCAATGATCACTTCACCTGTTACAAATTCATCTACTTATTGTGAAATGTTTCAAAGTTGTATACCTTTAGTATTTAATTAACCTTTCACTCAACTTCTGAGTGTGTTACATAGAAGAATGAGAAGTATAAATGAAGTAAAATTTACCTCAACATCCTTCCTCAGCTTTTCAAGGAAAATCTTCTTGTTTTCCTCATCAATATATATTTTCTGGCCATCATTGATGAAGTCATTATCTTTATATGTGGGCAGTTCCTTGGCCTGGCAGAAAAAAAACAAGAAAAACACTCACTGTGTAATGTCCATCTGAGCTCACTTATGTAAGAATTTTAGTACATATTTAGGCAGGTCAGGATTGACACACTTCATAAAATACGAGACATGCTCCAAACATTCATTTTGTTTTGTTTTCTTGGTAGCTTGATCAATGCAAATGGCATTTAAGACAAAAGTATATATAAAATACTCATTTTTAAAATTAGTCTTGTTAAATGATTGTCCTTAAAATTTAAGCCACAAAAATTATATATATATAAAAAACTTATGCTCCATAAGTTCAGGATATAACATTTGTGACCCTGCCAGGGAAAACCAGGCCAAAGTTACTGGGCAACTTACTGCAATATTGTGTCAATATCATGTCACTCACATTAGCGACAAAACTTAGCCACTCAGTTTTAATGCTGTAAATGAAAGATAATAGTCTCATATCTATCGTAGTACATATTTTGATCAAAAACAAAACTTAAATTCATAAAAAAGTTGTTTTGAAAAAAAGAAATTTTGAAAAAAATAATGACTTTGACCTGGTTTTCCCTGGCGGGGTCACATTTTATGCAGTACATAAAAGTTAAAAATAACCTCAATATTCTTATATTATTTCAGTTGATTTTTTTAACATAATATCCTGAACCAATAGTAAATGTTCCAATAGCATGGAATAAAATATTTTCACCTAGGCCCAAAGAGGGCACTCTAGAGTCATAAAAGAGATTGAGAAAGGTGAAGAATGAAGGACTTGACGAGTGAATAAACACTAAAATCTCAAGAGAAGACCACTTGACAATGGTCTTCTCAACTTTTCTACAACACAAAAAAGAGGCAAAGACCACAAACAACTCTGCTAAAAAAAGAATGTAGACTCAAATATCAACCACGCTACAGCTAACTGGCCTAGAAATAATATGCACTGTATAATAATATACCATTTTTATTCAAGGAATTTATTACACCTGATCTCGGTTAACCACCTCACAACTGAAAGAACAAGCTTATTTGTAGGACTTCACAGAGCAGATCAATGCCGTATTTAGGTCATAGCTGAAGGTGGCTACAGCTGTGCTGCAGAGTGACTGGTGTCCTTCAGGAGTGGCCACAGGCAGACGTGCCAGACTGTGATAGCAGCATCAGAACAGACAGATATCAGATGATGTACATTAAAAGGCCATTACTGTCATATTACGAGATACGTCATGTGTGGATATCTGAGAGCTTGCACTGAAGGCTTAGACTGCACTGCTCACTCTGAATACAGGCGTGTCACAATTAATGTACGGTAACTGCTTAATGTTACTGATCACAAATATTTTTGATAATCAGTTATTTCATCTGAGTGCAGCTACTTAACATACAATAAATCAATTATGTGTCACAACAAACATGATACATGAGGATATGTTTTCAGAATTCAGGCAATAGAAATATAATAAAAACATTTACACACACACACACACACACACACAATAACTGGATGCTGGGGCTTCTAGTGGCTCTGTGGACTAAGGTGCTGTTGCTGTGATCTGAGGATCACGAGACTGAATCCCAGGTCAAGGTGCTTGCAATCAGAAGAAGGGGTTTGAGAAAGCAAAAATTGGCGGTGCTCCCTCCGTGCAGGTAACTAATGTTGTCTGGCTCAGGCGTCTGCCAGGTGATCCATCAGAACTGAGGATCCTGCACTTTCCTCAGAGCGTGTTGGCTGCCTGGCGGCAATGTATCAGCAGTTCAAAAAGAGGCGGAGGTTGACTTCACATGCATTGGAGGAGGCCTGTGTTAGTCTGCACCCTCCTAGAGTCAGCATTACAAATGATAGGGAGAGTCAGTGAATGAGCGTGTCCATTGGCTACCAACACATTGGGGAGAAAATCAGCAAAAAAAAAATAAAATAAAATAAACAAGTACATAACTGGATGCTGTAGCATGATCAGAAGAAATCTTGAGTATTAGAATTTGTTGTAGCAGCTAATAATCTTAGCATGCATGTTTGCAGAATAAGCGTTTCTGCATTGTATTTTCAAACTCATGAGAAACATTACCTGACTTTATATTCATTAAACTTGCGTATCACAATATTTCTTGTCATACTGTATTGATTCTTAAAAGCATAATATTTCAACCTCTAACCACTAGATAGCAGTGTTGTAATCCATCTCAAGCCTGTACACTCTTCCACTAAAATGTAATCAATCAGGGGAAGAGGTTAACCTGTTAGGTCCTGTCACCAACATGGCAGCCATCTTGAATGAGTACTGCAATCTTTGAGTGTTCAATATACTGAATAAATGAATGTGTTCAATATGCTGTCCACCAAGTTTGATGGTTCAAGTTTATCCTTTTCTCCCAAATCTGATTAACATTTACCAAAATAACTGGTTGAATGCTAGCACAAGCATTGACAGTCTGTCTTTAAGATGAACATTTTCCATCTTCAGAGAGTAAACAAGTACCATGACTTAAACCCACAGACAGGAATAAGAGTTTAAAAGAGTTTAAAATCCAAAGAGTTAAAAATAAAGAGAATGTGGTGGCCAACCTTAAAGGCACAATAACAAAAAGCCTGCTTATTTCTAAGAAATAACAAGAAGTTGAAAAAAGGTCATGTAAAAATGAATTTGGACTGTTTTTGGTACACAGACAGACACAGATGTTATAAGTGGGCCTGCAAAAATTAACCAGAATATCAGGACAACAATCAGCCTCTACACTAATCTATAAAATCACACAGACTATTTGTTTTGCATATAATCTCTTTGAAGCTTCCAAGGTTCTACACAACTAAACCCAGCTTGACAGAGCTATTCCAGGCAAAACTTCAGACTCCACTCATCTGCCTCTCTGATGCTCATCAAACAAAAGCAAGTCATAAACGACAGCCATCAGAGTGAATTCTCTGCAGTGACTGAAGAACAGAATTTAAACCTCCTTGTGCTGCTGTGCTGACAGTGACGGTCTGAGTAAGTGCCAAGCAGAAACATAAATGTCCAAAGCTACCTTTGGCAACTGCTGTGAAAAGAATGGCACTACAAGACAAATGGCAGGTGAGAACAATCACAGGACCTGTCAGAAACCAAGTGCCAACTGCTCGGAGAAGACAAACAATTCTGAACTGAGTGATCCGATTTCTAAAAAGAAGCCAAATATAAAAGGTTGCCAGCTTGAAAAGGGGAAAATAAGACCTGATGACAATCATTAATAATTATTAAATATTCAGAAATACATTTCACTGTGTAGTGTCCAGTTGAGATTATGTAAATTCAGTCTTTATTTGAAATTTGATCAAGCAAAAATGTCTCATTCGACCAACTACACAGCATACTGCAATTAATCATATGCAAATATGTATTATGCAATTTTATTTTCTTTCAAAAATGACAATCAAAATTACCCTTTCATATTTTTAAGTGAACCGAATAGCTACAGTTGCAAGAAAAAATATGTAAACCCAGTGGGATTATTTTAGAAGTTAGTCATTAAATGTGTTTTGATCTTTGTGACAGGTACGTCACAACAATAGACAAACAGTCTACTTAATCTAATACTGCACAAATTTATATGCTATCATGTTTTTATTGAACACAACATGTAAACATTCACAATGCAGGGTGGAAAAAGTATGTGGACCTTTAGGATAATGACTTCTCCAAGAGCTATTTGGAGCCAATCAATGTGATGAGATTGGATGTGTTGGTTAAAGCTGTCCTGCCCTATATAAAAAACACACCAGTTTGAGTTTGCTGTTCAATAAGCATTGCCTGATGTGAACCATGCCTCGTACAAAAGAGCTCTCAGAAAACCTACATTCAAGAATTGTTGACTTGCATGAAGCAGGAAAGTGTTACAACAGTATGTCTAAAATAACTGATGTTCATGTGTCCATGGTAAGACAGATTGTCTACAAACAAAGGAAGTTCAGTATTGTTGCTACTCTCCCTGGTAAAACTGTAAAGATGACTGCAAGAGCACAGCACAGAATGCTCAGTGAGGTGAAGATAGAATCCTAGTGCCAGCTAAAGAATCTCTGGCACATGCTTACATTTTTGTTGACAAATCTACAATAAGTAAAATATTAAGAAAGTAAGAAATGTGGTGGAGGGGGCATCATGGTTTGGGGCACTGCTTTGCTGCCTCAGAGCCTGGATGGATTGCTATCATCAACGAAAAAATTAACTCCCAAATTTATCATGTCATTTTGCAGGAAAATTTTAGACCATCTGTCCATCAACTGAAGCTCTGGGGATTGATGATGAAACAGGATGACACACAACATAGATGTAAATCAACAACAGAACGGCTTCAACAGAAGAAAATGCACCTTCTGCAGTGGCCCAGTCAGAGTCCTGACTTCAACTTGATTGAGATGCTGTGGCATGACCTCAAGAGAGCGATTCACACCAGACATCTCAAGAATATTGCTGAACTGAAACAGTTTTGTGAAGAGGAATGGTCCAAAATTCCTGACTGTTGTGCAGGTCTGATCTGAAGTTATTGCTGCCAAAGGAGGGTCAACCAGTTATTAAATCCAAAGGTTCACATACCTTTTCCACTCTGCACTGTGAATGTTTACAATTTGTGAACAATAAAACAAATGTTTTTTGTATGGTATTAGTTTAAGTAGACTGTTTGTCTATTGTGACTTATCTGAAGATCAGAACACATTTAATGACCAATTTATGCAGAAATCCAAGTAATCCCAAGGGGTTCACATACTTTTTCTTTCAACTGTAACTTATTCAATAACCAAAATTTAAAGTTGATCTTTTAACTTAACTTTATAAAGTTCAGTAAAGTCAGTGAGGGAGTGCTTGTCCTATGATTAATCCTGGGTGCCAGTTTTGACAACACTGAAGGCACTGCACAGAGAGATTAGACTGTGTGTGTGTGTGTATGTGTGTGTGTGTGTTTGTGTGAATGACAGGATTAAAATAGGAGTCTGCTAACCTCACACCACCTCTGACCACCTGCTGCCTAAACCATTCCTCGGCCAGCTATATTACAGCAGGGGTGCAAAGAAGGGGTAAAATGGCCACCCTATTCAAACCTGCAGCATATCTATTATATGATAGGTCAAGTAAAATGCTTAAAGTTGGGCAACATCACAATAATGGGTCACTAAATCTACAGAACTGCTTAAATGAGCATAAATTTAGACCAATTACAGAGATCCTCTAAACCCTGCTCTTTGATCATGTACACTAACAATAGTCCATTAGAGTCCATTCAATTCTGTCCTATTTTATTAAATAATCTTTATCTGTTGTGTGATTTGTCCTCAAGTTTTTTTTTAACTGTCACTATGGGTTTGCAGGACTTCAGACCTGGGGACTCTCCAACTTCAGATCAACATTCTGTGACCAACACATCTGCAAGTGTATAAAAAACATCAATCGGAGTAAATAGTATTATAATTCATTACATTTTTAAATTCATTTATTTCCTTACTTTATTTTTTCACTTTCTTAGCAATATAAGTGAAGTCACTGAGAGAGATGTAGATTGTTTAAGTGAATGTCACAATTATATTTCAATGGACTGATTTGAAGAAAACAGACCTCTGTATCAGGGACTGATTTATTATGGGCTGATAAGAACATCCAATGTTATTCAGTAGGTAGTCCCGACCAAGTCATTTCAATAGGGATGTCCCGATCACGTTTTTTCTGTTCCCGATCCGATCCGAGTCATTCATTTTTTAGTGTCTCCCGATACCGAGTCTCAAACCGATACTTCTATTTTCTAGATAAGAACTAGATAATACTCTTCACACAGTGCACACATTACATTATAGTTAATCAAATTAATCCAGTGTTTATATTTAACAACTGCAATGCTTTAGGGAAAAAAACTGCCAGGTTCCAAACTATTGTTAAGTGTTTCTAAAAGCTCTAAAAGACGCTGAAAACCTGTATTCTCTACCACACCGATCGGCTGGTCATCCAAAGCAGTGAATTCAGTGACCCTCTCTGTGATCTTCTTGGCCAGAGCGCTGTCTCGAGAGAACTTTACTTTGAAAACTCTCTGATAGAGAAGATTGCTTAGGTACAGCCTTTAACTGAGCTGTCTGAACGAACTGACTGTATTCTATTAAATGTTTATTTTTTAGGTGCCGTATTAAATTTGTAATATTAAATCAGGGACGTGCGGTCAGCCTCACCTGTCATCATGACAAGAAAAAAATA
>BRDA01013247.1:10317-36004 GCA_036984385.1 Crenuchus spilurus | reverse complement strand
AGATCACGAGCATCCAGTAGAGTTTTACAGCCTTGACCCTTACGCACAGCGATTGTTCCAGATTCTCTGAATCTTTTGATGATGTTATGCACGGTTGATGATGATAACTTAAGTCTTTGCTATTTTATGCTGGGTAACACCATTCTGGTACTGCTGCACTATCTTTCTGCGCAACAATGGTGGAATTGGTGATCCTCTTACCATCTTGACTTCAGAGAGACACTGACACTCTGAGAAGCTCTTTTTATACCCAATCATGTTGTCAATTGACCTAATTAGTGTTAATTGGTCTTCCAGCTGTTCGTCATATGCTCAATTTCCTTTTTCCAGCCACTTATTGCTACTTGTCCCAACTTTTTTGGGATTTGTTGACACTGTGAAATTTTTAATCAACATATTTCTCCATTAAAATGTAAAATTTACTCAGATTAAACTTTTGATCTGTCATCTATGTTCTATTAAGACTAAAATATTGACATTTGCCATCTCCACATCATTGCATTCAGTTTTTATTCACAATTTGTTTAGTGTCCCAACTTTTTTGGAATCCGGTTTGTACATACATACATACATACATACACACACACACACACACACACACACACACACACATATATATAATATATATATACACATATACACACACATATACATATACATATACACATACACACACACATATCTATATCTATATATATATCTATATCTATATATCTATATATTTAGATCTATCTATCTATCTATATATCTATCTATCTATCTATCTATCTATATCTATCTCTATCTATCTATCTATCTATATCTATCTCTATCTATCTATCTATCTATATCTATCTCTATCTATCTATCTATCTATCTATCTATCTATCTATCTATCTATCTATCTATCTATCTATCTATCTATATATATATATATATATATATACACACATACATACATACACATGAACAGAAACGACAGATAATTGAGGTGACAGTTTAGCTTTGCTAACTATAAGCTAAAAACTAAAAAATGGACTCCTAACATGTCTTGACTGATCTATATCTGGAGTAAGTAGAAAATTATGTAAATCAGATTTCTGGGTGAACCCTTACTTTACAGAGTGACTAACATAAAGAACATTAATCAGTCAAAGTTCATTAGACAGATGATGGTGAAAGATAAAAGCTTAGTATCAAAAATAAGGTTCTCCTTGTATATATACAGTCCAAGTCTTTAAAAAAGAAGAAATAACTTCAGGTTCTTTTAAATAACTGGCATGCTAAACATGATGGTATGTTAAAAGAAAGCTTTCACAATCGTTTCCTCCACTTATTTCACAACAATGAACTGGCAAACAAAATACAGGTACACTCCCAAATGATGGGGCAAGATGACCCACAACTTGCCACAGCCTGACATAGCTGCAATAATCAACATTCAGCAACAGGTTTTAGGGCAGCAACAACCATTGCTTGGCTTCTAGTGGCAACCACTTTATTTATTTATTTAAGTAGAAAAAGTCATTCAACAGATGGTGATTTCCTGACATTCAAAAAAGTAACAGAAAATTAACTGTGAAGTTTCTGAAAGTTTGTGTTAAGTCCAAATACTGGCTATAAAATTGCATTTTCAACAACCAAAACCCTAATGCCTGTCTGGCAAACATGTAAATGTTGTATGTGACAGTTAAGATGAAGTTAGATTTCCACAGTTCTTAGCTTTCACAAACCTATTCTTACATCAAAAGAATGTGAATTAAAAACTAAGTAATGTAATGTAATTAAACTGTAGGAAAAAAGTAATGAATAAAGTAACTAGAGTGTGGATGAACAAACAGGCATCAGACAGCTAGCTATATTTTTTGCCTGGCAGCAAACATCAGTTCAGGGGGAGAGTGTACAAGCTTTACTTTAACATTAAAAATAAAATAAAATTAATAACATACAGAGGTAACATTGATATACTCTCCACCCCTAATGACACCTCTGGAGCAGAGAGAGAGACTGAGACACACAGGAGGTGTGCAAGTTACCCTGGGGAATTATCCAGGTCTGATGACTCTTCAATTTAAATGCTGCAAAATTAAAGTAGTAGTACAACTTTGGAAATTTTTGTAATATACGTTTTGTAAAATTTACCTAGCCATTGTGTTTTTTCTGGTCATATCAAAGAGCAACATCACCAAACAATGCAGACAGAATGTTTATGTAGTGGACATTCCTGTCTTTCTGTGAACCAATGAAAAAGACAGACATATCTGTAGTGGGCATATTTGTCTTATGGGATAGCTCTTTCACTGCAATTTGACTTTGCTGATTTGTTTGCCAGAGCCATGGTGCAAAAATGTGAAGTGTCAATTTTCAAATGCTGCTGTACACAGTAGTACTGTCATAATGTGCAAATTACTTACCTTTTCTTTGTCACTGGCCTCCCTTGCAACAGTAGATCCCTTGGGGGAAAATAGGAAAAAGATGGTGTCAACTCATTACAATCATCTGGCATTGGGCCATGTAGCTGTACAGGGAGAATCTTTCAGTTTATTTACTTCTCCTACCTTCAGGTCATATTTCTTATACACAGACAAACGGTGGCTGAAGACGTTGCGTGTAACGATCATATAGGTTTCGTCTCCATCAACAGTGAGGCGGTACATACCCAGAAACTGAGGCAGAAGGGTGGTACCATGACATTCCACAATAAACTGCAATAAGAAAAATACATAGAATTATTAAAACAGCATCTCACCACTATGGTGGTTAGGTTTCAATTTCTGATAAAAAAAAAAACTAAAAAAAAAGATCAGATTTTGCTCAAAGTCAGTTTTTTTGTCAGGTGCTATTCTGTGCACATACATTACAAATGCTCGTTTATAAAAAAGCTTATAAAAACAGTCAAAAAAGTCAGTCTCGCAGTAAGAAATCAGAATCAGTCATAAACCAATAATCAGTGCATCCCCAATACAATTTAATCAGAAGAAGCAAGACAAAAATACCTAATTGCTCTGCTCAGTATTTAAATATATTCATAGAGTAACAATAATATGAGACAAGAGGACATCAGTACACATCAGGCAGTGGTCTTATTGTATCAAGTATGTTGCTTACAATTAGACAAGTTGTGCTGTTTTCTAACGAGAGAGAAAAACAATTAAAATCAAATCTCTCTCCTATAACGTAGGAATCTCCTAAGCAAGAACCACAAGAATACATTTTCGAAAAAACTCTCTCAATCTGCTCAAATTAAATCATTTAAGGTGTAAGATTCACAACCTGGGGTCCTCAATTATACAATGTACATTTTAAATCTTGTTCTTAAGTCAAGATCTTCAAGATACTAGACATTTTCACATAGGATCATTTGAAGATCAAATTTGAGCTTATACTTCTGCATCTCCAAAAATTACAATATTGTTAAAAAAATCATTTGTGCTCATAATTATATATATATATATATATATATATATATATATATATATATATATATATATATATATATTTAAGCTCATTACATGCAAAGTGATATATATCAAGCCTTTTTTGTTTTAATGCTGTTTGAACATTAAAAAAGGCTTCAAATGTAATTTTATATGTAATGAATATATAATGTGAGTTTACCTTATAGAATTAAATGATGAATAATGAGCTTTTTCAGTGATATTCAACATTTTTGGAATTGCATTTGTAAAAGTCTTATAAATGAGGGCTTAGAGTGAGTGTGTGTGATCCATTTAAAAAAATATATCACATGCAAATGCTGACTACATCTTATAATGAACTTTTGTGGAATACCTGGTGATATTTTTTGAGGATGTTGTGCATCTCGGCCACATCCTCGCTGCTGATGGTCTTGACGACATACCTCTTGTCATAGGAGGTGTGGAAGCGAGCGCCGCTGCGGCCCTGAGCCTCACTGACCAGGGGCGCACTGCGGGTCAGAGAGTTCTACACACAAAGAAAAATGCATTTTGTGAGAAAGGGTTCATTGTTCTACAGTGCTCTTGTACACCCTGAGGTCCATTTATGACATTTGT
Organism: Crenuchus spilurus; assembly: GCA_036984385.1. NCBI lineage: Eukaryota > Metazoa > Chordata > Actinopteri > Characiformes > Crenuchidae > Crenuchus > Crenuchus spilurus. The sequence continues at coordinate 31,991 of BRDA01013247.1, read as the reverse complement.
CACAATTCATGTTTACATGACCTTTTTCTGAGATCTGTCATTTTTGTTACTGTGACTTTTGTTTCAGTACCTGTTCTGATTGGCCAACCTGTTGTCTCATTATGAAAGTCTGCTGGACTGAAACACTTAGTTTCAGAGGGAATAAGCAAAACTTTTCTGGGTTGACCACTACTGCCCAAAGTATGGGGTCATCCAGAATTACATTTTTATTTCAGAAAATAATTCTTTTTTAGAGACCATGATAAAAATCAACAAAAGCTGCTGCTCCACATACTTAATAATCTATGGTAGAAGGATGAGGTGGGACAGTATCACTGAGCTTTTTAGCTCAGGTTGGTGTCACACACAAGTTGTTGACAGTTGACAGACTTTAGTACAGCTGTCTACTTTGCACAGAGTCATGGGACTTAAGAATATGATGGATACACTTGAATAGCGAGCAATAATTTAAGAACAACCTCAATAAGTACAATCAATCACTAAAACTGGAGATGTGGCTTTGAGAAAAAATATTTTGTTCAAAATTATTGAATATATTTTGAAAATATTACTGATAAGTGCTACAGAACTAATGCTGGCAAAACACATATTCACCATACCCCTTGAAGTCCAATGATCGCTTGCACAAAATGTGGACAACAGTGGAGAACAAGCAGATGTAGTAAAGCCTACAAACTCACTTTCAACAAGTTGTGGGAGACACCAAAACTTAATGAAAAATAAGTAACACTTGTACAGAAGCTGGAGTATTTGAGTTTGTGGAGCAGCAGCATTTGTGGTTTTACTAGTCTTGAATAGACTAGAGAAAATTATGTATGTGTTATAGAAAATGTCCAAATTAATGAATGACCCCAAACCTTTAAGTGGTAGTGTAGATGCAATTGTGCCCATTATTGTAACATAAAAAATGAAGCAAACATTTCCAAAAGTGAACTATACAGAATATTTGAAACTTCACAGTCTATATCAAACCATTTTACTTCAAATCCATTTTCATGATATGGACCCTTTTAAGCATAGGGTTCCCAGAACTGGAATCATTGAAATTTACAGTGTGGCTTCTCAAACAGTGCTGCATAATAAAACAGCAAATGTAAGCAACAGTAACAATGGTTACTTTAGTTAAAATATAACTGGTGACAGCTATGGATTAGACAAACTATTCAAAAGGTAGCCCTAAGGACGGAGATCAGCGGCTGGCATAGGACAAAAAGCTTGACGTCAATATGTTAATCTGAACCAAAGACCCTAAAGAAGTTCCACATAACTAAGCACCATGTAATAGTGATAATGAAAGCTCCAGTGGCACCTCTGATTTATAAAATGTGCTTTAGAAAGAAAGAAACCATGTGACAATATGTAATCTCACAGAATACAAAAACAATGTAGTTCAATGAACTGCCATTCATACTGTGACTTTTACTGTGTCAATGTTTACTGTTTCATTTAAATGGATTTCAGTGGACATTACGGCACCACCAGGGGATACAGTGGGGTCCATTTTCATCATTAATCTCCCAACAGCTGGTGTTTTAACTACATACATTTTGAGCTCAGCTTTGTCTCTTGCAACAACAAATTATGTTTAAGGGGAATTTTTTACTATGTGACAAACTCATAATAACTACATTAACTTATTCAGAACATGTCACTTTTAAATGAAATGGCTAAAATAATTACTTAAAATACGTAACTTTATTTAGGGGTACATCTCTAGCCCTGGATTCATGTATTAAGTGGAGAAATATGGGGAAATATAGGGATCAATATGGGGAATAACTGTTCATTCAGATTTTGGTATCTATCCGGGTACATGGAATGGCAAGCGCTTCTTTTTCTTTAAGGATATTAATGAAGTTTGACCACTTTGCTGCAGTAACAGCATCTTTACAGTAGATCAAACGCTTCTTTGAGGATCTGACTGCGTTCAGTCATGAGTGCATTACTGATGTTGGACGATCAGTTCTGGATCAGAAACTCCACTTCCAACTCATTCCATGAGCTGAATGTTGTGAAGCTACACAATTGAACATTAAGGACCTTGCTGGACCTTTAAGAGTATAGTCTCATTGATTGTGCCTTGAAGGGAAAATGCATCTGCAAAATATTTTAATATTCAAAGATCTGCTATAGTAGAATGACTTCAGCACTTTTGCACTAGAATGGAATGTTCCAAGTTCCTGGCATAAAAACCTGGACTGGAAAAGCAAAGTTTGCAGATTTACATACAAACACACAGAGAAATCTTTGAAGGTTCTGTATCGATGTTGGTGCAGTCTACCAGTGTATGTGTGCCCCAGTTTCAGAAAAAGAACAAACCCTTTGCTGTGGAGATGTGACGTACTGGAGAGGACCACAGGGCTGGTGGCTTGTCTCAGAGAGTGAGTGAGTAAGAAAGAAAGAGAGAGTGACAGGCACAGCTGCAGAAAGCTAGCAAGCTCAGACAGTCTGTCCCACCAGCAACACACACACACACACACACACACACACACTGTGTAAATCTTTGACCTCAGAAATAATTCAGTGTATCGCAACCTCTAAAATTTCACTAGAATTTAATTAAAGCCCTGGCCAATATAGCTTCAAATGTTTTAATAGTAAATAATGTTTTTCCATTTAAAAAATTAATTAACATTTTTATATATTTTTATTTAATAGAAGTTAAATGCTCTAAAAAGTCTAAGCCTGCTCAAAGGTTGTACCAGTGAGAAAACAGTCACTCTGTGTGAGGGGCTGCACTCAGACAGATCAAATTCACAAGTCCTTTCAACAAAAAATGGGTGATCTGAGGCCAAGATTAAGTTCATGTGGGACAGGGTATGGTGAGACACATTGTAACATGATCACACAAATCGCATTCAGAAGTGGTCAGAGATGCATGCGATCATATTACATTTGCAGTGTGAACACTGAAATGTCTTGATGGGCAGACTGCAGCGAATTGGCATTCATATCAACTGCATCATTCTGCCCACCAGAAAATAAGCTTCACAGACATCTCACATTCATTCATAAGCTAAGCTAACAGCCCATAATGGAACATGAACAAGAACAGGACATTTCAGTCTTAGAAGAAATACAAAAGAAGACTGACATAGTAAATGTGTGTGGTGCCCTTCATCCAGCAGAAATAATGTAAGAAACCCAATCACAAGTTGTCACAGAAGATGGGCTAATTTCACTTGAGGATCAAAGGTGACCATTTTTGTCTCCTAAAAAGTGATAACCGGAGCTTATGAATTAAAGATTAACTTTCTTCAACTCAATCAAAGAGAATGATCGACTGAGAACTATCAGAACCTGTGGAGCCAAGTCCCACTGAACGCATTGGGTAATTGATGTAACATCTCACAAGTTCTGATTAATAGGTTGGCAGAAGTGAGGTCATGGACACCACATTTAGTCCAGCCCATCAAAAAAAAAATCATTCCACAATTCTCTCAAAAGCAACGACCATCACCATTTCTCTGTCAGCTTATAGTAAATTATCCAAAACTACAGATTGTACTCAGAAAATAAGAACCAATCATGAAAACTCAATTATTTTGTTGTTCTTTGAATTGCTTGAAGCTGGCTGAAAACTTTTTCTATGCTGTACTTTTCAAAAACAGAAGTTCCACCCATGTATACAATAGACGAAAACTGCTCATTGGATACAGACATTTGAAAATAAGATTATTTTGGCTTAAAAAAGTGTAATTATGGCTAATAAAAATTGATGCAGTTGTGCCGTTACCTTCAGATTCATTTATAGACCTTTACCAAAGACACACATGAGCAGGATATACACAAATGAACTGGCCTCACTCTTGTTGTTTGTCACTGTTCCTCAAACGCAAGTACATGGATTTTCCCAGCTATCTGACAAGCATTTAAGTTGTATAAAAACGGAAGTATCTGAGTTCTTAAGCATATAAACTGACTAAATTAAAAACAAACAACAAAACAGAACCATTATGCTAATGCTAATAAAGCTGTGCAAATGAATGATCTGCTGGATGGTTCTGGAAAGCACACATAGCTTCAAAGATTTTAAATGCATTTCCTTTCTGAATAAAGTTGTGTGCTCAAATGCATTTCTATAGCATGTGATCATTTGAGGAAGTTATTATGAATTGGTATTTGGTTAGATGCAATGCTGTTTAGACTTTTAAAGGAGTGGTATTTAATAGGAGCCCGTTTCTGTTACTATGCCTTTATACAACTGACCAATGCAAATTTTCTGTACTAAGCTAAACCATTGTAATCTAAACGGCTGGAGTTTAACTGCAGCAGGTTGAATGTGTGTAGCTAAACTGCAATAGGATGAATGAGTGGAGCAAACGTGCTACAGGCTAAAAAAAACAAAGCCATGATTAAACTGCTGTAAGCTGAATGTTAGGAATAAACTACTGTGAGATGAATGCTTTGATCTGATGTAGGCTGAAGTGGCAATGCTAAAGTACTGTAGGATGAATGGGTCATATGGAAATATGACATCACAGTCATGATGAATACAAAATATTTTTGACATTTTTATAAGGACTGTGAAGTGAATGCTATGCTCTGAAATTTTCTTAAAGATTGTATGCTACTTTCAGAAAAAAAAAATTCCCCCAAGGGCCATCTAAAGAGAGGATCAAGTGCATATTATATATGATAGACAAAGTCTAACATGACTGCCTGTCAGTTCTTTTCCACCTGTATTGTCTGATATTGCATCTTATTGGAACACCATGATTTTTATTCATTAAGTTAAAGATGGACGAAAAATAAAATCCTGCCCTAGGGCATGTCGATTACCAGCGTTCTCCACCAAGTCGAGTGTTTTCTTTCATGTGGGAGTAAGAGTTGCTGGAGGGATCCAACAGAAACGATATGAGGACAAATTAAGAGGCCTATTTGTATGTGGGTGGCTGAGGCAGCAAAGGATTGCCCTGAAATTATGCTGTCATTATGTGGAATAATGGTCTACATTAGGATAGTGGATTGAGGGGTTAATGACTAAATTACAACTCATTAATCATGGGCTTTTCTCATGAAGGACTGAATCTAGTTTATACAGTTTAAATCTATTCAGCAATTCATAGGCTCTTAAAAGGCTTTATCATAACCTATTTAGGCTTAATATGCAAAGATGGAAAATATTTTTTAAAATGGAAAAATGGGTGAAACGGGACTAGATGTGTAACAGTATGTTAGGACAGCATAGTCATAACACACAGGCACACTTCAACTACTGTGACCAGCTCCAGATGCCCTACACTACTGACCACATTCAAGTTTATATGGACTTTACTGGCATATACCTTTATCATCATTCCTGTTTCACTACTGTCACCATATCAGTACACCTGAACACTCCAACAGCATCATAGGATTATGTGATTTATCAAGAACTTATAATTAGTTGACCAGAGGATGATGGGTCCCCCATGTGAATCAGGTTCCTCCCAAGGTTTCTTCCTCCAGCTCTGAGGGAGTTTGTCCTTGCCACTGTCACTGTTGGCTTGCTCACTGGGGATTTGGTGTTTTGTTATTACTAACCCTGTAAAGCTGCTTTGTGACAATTTGTATAAAGCACTTTATAAATAAATTTGACTTGACTTGTCTTTAAAGCAAAAATAAAATGTACAAAATGTTCACCTTATTCTAAATGTAGTCCATCAGCCAAGACATATTTGCTTTCTTAAGTTAGCTTATTTTGTTTTGCAAGCTCCAATGTTAATGTAGCTAACAAATACTGTTCCTTCACTTTCTTGTGAACGTACCTGGAAGTCCTGGTCGTCGATGCCAAACCTCTCTCTCAAATTCCGGAAAACAAGTGGACAATACTCCTTAAATTTAAAGTGGCTTGGCATATTCTCCCTGATGGACACAAACAAACAATATTGAAAAATGTAAACATTAAAGGCATTAGGAATGCATGATACACTGTTTATTAATGATCACAGCATTGATTTCACGGTGTGATATAAGCATCCAGACCAATCTAAGATGTTCATTTTTTTAATGATTATGGCCAAGGTAATGCACATAAGTGTCAATCCACATATAAGCAAGTATTCAAAATGTATCACAAACACACTATCAATAAGTAGCAGTAAACAGTAACCTGGAATTTCTCCACGCTGTGCAGCTTTAAATGTCACATAGTAAATGTTTTCTCAATCCATGGACCACTCTAGTAATTCAGTTGGAACTTACTTGTTAAATAGATGGTTGTCCACCTTGATCTTAGAATAAGCCTTGAAGTCATCAGGCATCAGCATAATGGGGATCTGAACATGGCTCAACTCATTTATCTGTGAATACAAAGACAGCAGAAACTCAGGAACCATCATGCTAAATACGGCTAAATTTAGGAAGGTATCAATCAATCAGTCAATGTCTTTCTTTTTATCCTTATACCCCAGAGACAAGAAATACTCTTGCATTATTGGCTAGCAGGTGACAACTGTTTCAGTATAACCAAACACCTCAGAAGTATTAACACAGAATGGTTTTGATTCTTGCTATTTTTACGTTTGCCTAGTACACATACACAAAAATGTCTAAATGTGCATCACCAGGATACATAAGCAGTATAAGGGCTTGCGAGGTGTCCTGTTACATCAAACGAATAAACTCTCTAGAGAAAAGTAAGGTCTTGACCTCCACCTTGTGCTTTACTTTTGTATATGGAGACACCTCAGTGACTAAAGAGTGGATTTTGTCATTTTAGGATTGTTTACATACCACAGTCTCAAAGCAAGGCTTTCAAAACTGCATCTGCAACCATATCTGGGCATACATACATTCATACACACACCAGGGTAATTGTTTTTTTTGTTTTTTTTTGAGTGGCCAATTCGGCTGATCTCCATGTTTTTGGACTGTGGGAGGAAACCAGAGTCCCCGAAGAAAACCCACGCAGACACGGGGAGAACATGGAAACTCCGCTCAAATGGGGACCCAAGACCTCAGCGCTGAGAAGCAAACGTGCTAACCACTAAGCCACCATGCCACCCATATGTTACAATGATACAACTTCTCTATAACATGGGTCTGTAATTTATCTGTAATATGGTTACTTTTCATAACTAGATAATTTACCAACTTAAATAATGGTGGCTTTGTTTATGCCTATACAGTCTAATTGTACTCATTGTCACAGTTTTCCTCCATGTACTCAGCTGGTACCTCAGTGTAGTTTGCAAATCAAGGCCTGAAATCTCATTCACACACACACACCCTGAAGCAACAGGCACAATGATACAGAGTGAGTGATGAGTCCTGACTGTCAGAAGGCGATGTCTCTGATAAAACAATGAACCGCTTGAACATGCAAAGATAACAATAGCTGGGACAGTGCTGCCTTTGCAAATCACCCATCCTCATTTAGCACCAAAATGCTCCAGTGGAAACCCTACAAAAGAACAGAGCAATAAAGTCTTAATGATGGAGATAATTACGCCACTGTGGTAACAAAATTTTGCATGCGAAATTGTGATCAAGAAAGTTACTTTCATTGTGCTGGTCAAGGGATTTAGTGACTCACTCAGGTTCTTAAAAATAATAATAAACTCCATTTGATTTCACTGAGCTTCAGTTAAGACTCCAGACGCAGTTTTCCAGTTGCCTTGACAATCAGTTTTAAACAATCGGCAACCATTTAGTGGATTCTGGTTCCTTGGCGGCAACAACCTCTTGTTTTTAACATTTAATAAGAATTAAAAGTGACAAAATATGACTACTAATACAAATCAATACAAAAGAGCTATTTCAGCAATTAAGATCTGTTTGTGGATGGAGCAGGTTGAGAGAAGTTTTGTTGATGTTTTACGGAAATAACTGGGCTATTTAGGTCACTATTGGGTTCTAGTGTTTGCAGTTCCAGATGTGGCTCTTGTTGAGGATTCTCAACTTATTGTTATAATGCCAACCAGCCAACTAAGCATTTGCAGGGTTACCAAGAGCTCAATGCATTGTGAAACATACTAATACAAACAGATTTTTTGAAAATGTAATTACAATTCTAATTATAACAGTTTCTTCTTTACCACCTCAGGCAGTTTCCGGACATACTGAGGAGCTCTGTGAGATGCAGAAGACATCTATTTATCCCTCAAGACTGATAAACTGACAGGAAGAGAAAAATAATGCTGGGATAGGCGTGGAGATGGATATAAACACATCCCCTGTTGGTCGCATATAGATGTGACAAGGGCATTAGATGCAAATGTAATTGAAATTAAGTCTCACTAGGTCAATAATGCTTTTTTGAATAATCAGAAAGTTAATGTAGTATGCATCATTAAAGTAGAATTTTCCAAAATACTCAGAGACTATGGATTATCTATCAATGTGAAGATCAGTGACTTCAATATATTAATCCTAACAGGGCTCTAAGACTAACTTTTTGCACTGGTGCACCTAAATCTTTTTCTTAGGTGCACCAGTAAAAAAGTTAGGTGGACCCAAATTTTCGACCGCATCACATTTAACACCACAGTGTTACAGGTTCACTTTTTTTTTTTTTTTTTTTTTAATTGCTGTCCATATAGGCAATATTGACTTGTAAATGATTAACTAACAATCTGGTCAACATAAATGTCTTTATTTGAAGCAAAATTCTACAAGAAAGGTAACTTACTGAAAAAGTGTTGGTGCTTAAAGCGCTTCACTGAGCATGGTCTTCCCACATTCTTTACAGTAAATGCAGTGCATTATCAGCTTTACTGCATCTTAGCCAGGGAAACTGGTCAAGCCACAGTCTCCGAAATGTATATACATTTTCCCCCCCTTTTATTTTCAGTGGGTTCTGGCTCGGAGTTGATCATATGTGGCTCATTATCTGATGTCATCTTTGGACCACAGCTCGACATAACCTGGGAGGTCGATGGCTCCTTGTCCTTGTCCACTGGTTATAATTTTCGGACGGATCAGGCCTTAACTTAACATTCTTAACGAAAAAGTTGTCAATCGTTCTTTTCATCTTCTCTCATCATCCGCGGCTACGTTCACTCTCAGGGTTGCCAGGTTCAGCAAAAATATCCAGTCCAAAGTCAGTCTAAAACCTGCCCTTCAGAAGCTTAAACTAGCCCAAAATATGTCTGTCACACGTTTGAAGCAAATGGCAAAACAACTGAGTGTACGACTTAGTATTTTGTTCATAAGAGATTTATTATCAGTCATTAATAATATGGTAACATTAGTGTTTATTAGTTCTTTTATAGTTTTATATCCCAGTCAAGAACATTTTATAGTAACATAATTAGCAAAAAAAGGAACTTTTTCATTTCACATTTGCAGTATTTGCAATATGCCTTTTTCTCGTCATTAGGAACACTTTTAATCCATTCCATCAAACTTTCTTTTTCTCAGTCCTTGCAATACCCTTATTTCCCCCGTTTACCTGGCATATTAGCTAGTGACTGTCTTCTCCACCTTCTGTGTGTCTGTCTGCCTGTGTGTGTGTCTGTCTGTCTCTCTCTCTCTACACCTCCTTATGTCATTGTTCTCCTCGTTCTCGTAATTTTTAAAAGTAGCCCAAAAAAACGTCACACCATCACTCTTGAATTTACACACACGACTGGATTTTCAAACAAGCCAAATTTGGCATGAAAACTGCGAACCTGGCAACCCTGCTCACCTCGCTCAGACCACGGCCATCTGGGTCCCGCCCTTCACTATCTCTGATTGGTTTAGACCACAATATGGTCTATTTATTAGATAAGGGTCTAATGTCGGTTGTTGAACCACAGGGAGACTTTTCCCTTTGAACGGCTGGTCGCACCGGTGCCACCTCAGATTTTATTTAGTCGCACCATTGAGAAATTAGGTCGCATGTGCGACCAAATTGGTCACACTCTAGAGCCCTGCCTAACATCCAATCAATCAATCATTTTCCCTTTCGTATTTTAAATTTTAGAAGCCAAATTCAAATATGGCACTTTTTAAATTGGCTGTCATGCAATTAGCTGTATTTTTTACTATACTCCTTTTGCTTTACCACTGCAGAAATCAGTAATATACAATGACGGATCAAACATTAGAATATTGTGTAAAAAAAAAAAAAGAAGAGAAAAAAAAGGTTCATTGTTGTTCAGAATTTAATTTCAAAAGATAAATGGCCATGATGTTACATGTAAAGTGACATTTCAAACTTTTTTCCTTGAAAATCAGAAATCCACAATCTACTTATTTGAATATTTCAAGTAAATTATTATTTTAAAAGTACCAATATTAAGACAAAAAGGCTTGACATAATGTCACGTTATATGTACTGGATATAAAATTACAATTTACCTTTTTGAAGTAAGTTATAAACATGAGACAAGTTTTGTAGATGCATTTGTAAGTCAAAGACTAGAAATCTTACTTTTAAGTAGGGGTGTGCAATATGACGATATCAGATCGTGAAGGATTATAATGTGTCCATGGTATGCCTTCGCAGGGAGACCATTGGATCATGTTTAGGCCTGGGCGATAAACCGAAAATTTACCGATAACTAAATTTATGGCAATAACCGACGTCTTTTTGCCCATGTCGGTATATTCGGTGTCTTAAAAAAATGAAAAGGAAATTCTTTTTTTTTTTCGGCTACGTTCATGTTCTTTTAAGACACTGCTCTCCTTAGGGTAGCCTGTAGTCACGTGACTACAGGCTGCCCAACCAGTAAAGGCCCTACGGAGAATGGTCTGACTGCAGCGCTACAGAGCCACAGATTTACGCCAGCAGATTTACGGCAGCAGATTTACGCCGAATGCAGAACATGCACGGTAAATACATGTAAACTGCGAATGTTAAAGGAGGTTTGCGATTGTTATGTGTGTTGCAATGCATATTTCCATACAAGAAGGAAGATGGTTGCTGATATATATGAGCGATGTGACAGATGCTGTGGCAAATATCATTGCCCGTTTTGTTCCATAGAGTATTATAAGCCAACATCAGCCAGTAAACTTAGGAGTCATCTCAAACTACATTTTAACTGAGTAGTCCAACATGAAGGTAAGTCAGTTAACACAACAGTCAACAGTCTTTTGACACAGTACAACATAGGTTGTACAATAAGTCACACAATATCTAACATATAATAGTTATCTACAATGCTGAACATGTCATAGCTGTATATAATTATATAAATATCAGACTAATTATATAAATATCAGACTTTGTAAACTGTATGATTAAGCCTCACATTACAACTTTTAAAACAGTATACTCAATAAGGTTTATATACCTTGTCATTTGAGGCTTAATCATATTTATATAATTATATACAACGTTTGATATTGTACAATTTATGTTGTACTGTTGTGTCAAAAGCTGGTTACTGTCATTACTAAGCCTTTCAGAGACCTACAATTATTTTTATGGCCCCACACTTTATAGAATTTATTTTCTCATGTTTCAGGATACACTATTCACCGATGTGGCTTAAGGTGCAGGACACAACTCCATTACCACTGCATATATTGTTAGTCAATGGTGCTGCGTAAAGAAGACTTTGAAAACCATTTGATTGTGTGTAAGACTAAATCAACCACAACACCTCTGTCAAAGCCATGTTCTACAAGTCCTGCTCTAGTGATCCCAAATGCTCCCCATGAGTACTGATATGCACTCAGCATTCGATATCCAAATGTTAATTCTAGTATACTAGTACTAGTAAATACTAGTACAACTCTAGTATTATTTTTTTTGCATCTGTACTTTCCCACTATTGTAAGTCGCTTTGGATAAAAGCGTCCGCTAAATGCAATGTAATGTAATGTAAAAGTCCCAAGCTGTGCCCACCTAGTGCTGAGCCATGCACACCCAGTATCAAGACATGCCCACCCAGTGCAGATCTGTGCCCACCCAGTGTAAAGCCCAGTACCAAGCAGTTCCCACCTAGTGCAGAGCTGTGTCCATCAGAAAGCATATTGACTATAAACATACAGACCAGGAGCTTTTGATGTAAATTCTAAATACCACCTCAGGAGAGAGTGTATTGATAAGGTTAATGATGACTTTTCTGTCCAAGAATTTTTTTTAATTTATTTATGCTTTAAAGTTAAAGTGGTAATAAAAAGGGAATTGTACCATCAATATAACTGGCTGTGAAGTATTTATGTTGGCCTAACACATTCTTTATTTTTGGGGTGTGTGTGTATTAGTATTATCATCCATTTATCGTTATCGAAGAGAACTGCTCAATATATCGCAATATTGATTTTAGGCCATATCGTCCCAGCCTAGTCATGTTACAATATTATAATTATATTCACTGCAGTTCTGTGCACATACAAGCGATTTGGGTTTTTATTTTCTCTCAGTCAAAGCACACTATTTGCTAGTGCCTTTCATGCCCACCCTACAGACATACAGATAAACCAATCATAGCGTACCATCATAACTCACTTTTTCCTTCCCTTCCGGAAGCCACGCACAAAAACACCAGTAAAGAGTTAGACTGCCAAAAAAGTCAACATCAGTAATATGGAAGTGGTTTGGATTTTCCCAAACTGATGTGACACAAACCATAGTGATTTGCCAAGTTTGCACAGAGAAGTTTTTTTAAGTGTTTAATCTGTTTTAAAATAAGCCAAGACTCCTGACTTTTCCTTATTGATATATTGTTCTGTTAACTTTTATTCTACTTTTCATGTTCATTGGATGTTTAATTACATACCGAGTGCTGCCTCAATTAAAATAAATAAATAAATAAAAAAAAGTGAAGTGAGTCAACTGATTCTGCTGAGGATCTGTGTAATGTGATGTGCTACAATCTTAATAAAGACGGTTCTTCAAAAGTTCTTTTAAGAGTGTAGCTGATAAGCAGTGTGCACTTTACCCGATTGTTGCCGTTTACCTTTTTTTGAAGCAAAAATTCCACATAGATTAAAATCTGTTCAAAAGGGTGCTTCGGCCTAAATTGTCTGTTTATATATTTTTAAATGATGTTTAGTAACTTGAAAAATTATATTCAAAACCAACAATGATTCTGAAAAAAAAAGTGAAATTATATTTTTGCCATATCGCCCACCGCTACTTTGAAGGTCCACAAGGAGTCAAGAAGTAAGAGATATTATTTACTCACACAACATAAACACTCAATATTCTGCCTTGACTGATATTTTTACCATGCTATAAACTGCTGTTTAATCTGCGGTGGGTGATTAAGTCAAATTTATCATAATATTTTATTAACAACAATAACGATATAATCAGCCTTAGAATTTCCTCTGATTAGATACTGTATGGTAAAACAGCAGACATGTGCATTCAGATTCATTTTGATTATTCAATATTTGAGGCAGGAAAAAGCCAACCCCCCCTCAAAATAATAATCACTTTGGCCCATATTAACAACACACTGTAGGTGATTCGTTTAGGTTACTTAGCAAGCCCACATGGAGTCAAAGGTCAAAAATAAGAGATGACTTTGGCATTTACACACTCAATGAAAACGTAGAATGTGGTTAAGCTCAGAGCATGTGAGTGGAGTGGCATGGCAGCAAATTCCACTGACTGCTCACTAAATGTTTTTTTTTTTTTTATATCACTCTGCTCCCACTCCACTCCAGGTTTTGCTTGCTCCCTACACAAACAAGAGAACAACAGTGTGTCATCTTCACATTCTTGGTTCTTGCAATATATTTATTTTATATAATCCGGAACATCTTAATGTTTATGCTTGATAAAACCTTAAATTAAAATGAACAATATTTCAAAAATGGATTTTTAAATAGAGTCATCAGTAGGCTATAAACGTTCTGTATACACTTATTTAAACAAGAAAAACAACCGTTTGCCATCTGTGCATCATGCACATAGATACTTTGTGGCATTTAAAACAGTTGATTCTGATGGCACTGGAGATACAGAGCTCTGTACATTTTCAATACACATCCAAATAACAATAACCAAATGTTCAAATGGTGAAATGTTAAAAAACAAAAAAAATTATTTCTAGAAAAAATAAGATAAGGCTTCCTCAGCACTGATTGGTGGATACTGATTGGGTTACATTGTGTAAGCAATAGGAAGGCATTATAGACAATGACAAGGATATGATAGCATCACCTGAATGCCACTTTACCCAGTTAATGACTTACTAAGGTAGAAGGAGAGAATCTTTTAACAGTAGACAAAACAGTTTTGGGCCAACAGACAATTCCAGTGTCAATCATCATTGTTTGACAAACATCACAATGTTATTACTCAACAACAACAAAAATATGTAAAGTAATTGTATTTTAGAAAGTACAGAAAATACATATTTGAAATGTGGTGAAACATCTTTCTTTCTTTTTTCTTTAACATTTTTGGCTTTTTCTCAAAACAGAATTTCTGTATTCTGTAGACCGCCATACATGGTACAGTTGAGTGGAGAAAGAGTGCTGTGAATGTGCACAAAAAAATAGAAATATGATTTAATCAATTGTATTTAATATAAAAGTCATTTGGAGAAAAACTGTTTAAAAAGTACTGTACAGAAAAATATATACTTCATTTAATAGGCTACCATGATATCCACCCACCATGATGTTGGATTACGTTTCTCTGTAAACATAAATCATATGCCAGTTTGGTAGGCCTCACCCAACACTACTATAACAAGTAAGATCTTAATGATAAATGTCAGCAAAATATTTTTTTAATCAGTAAACTCAGAAGTTCCTATTTTTATGATATTTTAAACATTTTCTTAAAGGAACAAAAACCTATAAAGGTACAGATATATCAGTAGTAGGCATCAGTTCAGCTTTTTCTGAGTATCCTGAGTTTACTGGCCTACAGCTACAATCCCATTTTCATTCAACAAGTGCAAACTCAGCATTTATCTCTGCACATACATCTAACCAGCCAAGTTTCATACAACCACTTCCTGTTTGTCTCCATGGCAGCAAAGTCAGGTTTTCCGCTGCAGAGTCTGCATGCTCATCCTTATCGCTACAGGAAAGAGCAGACAGAGCACATCTTCAAACATGTACTGCACTCAGCTACACATTCACTCAACCACCAAGAAAACCTGAACTTCATTACTCTCTCTGATTACATGCATCATAAATTATCAACCAAAAGGTGGAGGCTATGAACTCAATTTTATATCAAAATACATACAATCAGTCTCAGATTTCTCTCTGCTTAGATACACTGTGCTGTTCATATTTCCACAGATGACTGGACATCCGGTGAACATCACTGAGTGGAAAAATAGCCAAAAAGAAAATTATACAGTAGAAATCAAAAGTTTGGACACACCTTCTGGACATTCTGCTTTGTAGATTAATACTAAAATCATCCAAACTATGAAGAAATACATATGTAATAATTTAGTAAACAAACAAGTGTTAACCAGAATGTTTTATATTTTACATTCTTCAAAGTAAGCACCTCTTGCTTAAATTACAGCTTTTTTGGTATTTTTTCAGTCAGCTTTATGAGGTAGTCACCTGGAATGGCTTTCAGTTAACAGCTGTGCCTTGTCAAGAGTTCATTACTTGCATGTCTTGCCTGAGACATCAGTTGTGTGCCTACTTTGAAGAATCTAAAATCTAAAACATATTTTTGTTTAACACTTTTAACTTTACTACATGATAACTTGTGTTCCTGCATAGTCTGGATGACTTCAGTATTAATTTACAATGTAGAAAAATGTAAAAGTTGCAAGAGAACATATGTCCAACCTTTTGACTGGTACTGTGACAATGAAGGTTTACACTTGTAGGTCACAGCATTGGTGTTAAGCTAAAGTTCTCATTTGAAAATGTGCCATTTACCAAAGGCATGTAAGTGAGCTCTGCTCTGACTGGATGCCCTGTTCTGTGCCTCAATCAAAATGCAATTCAGGTTGAAACCACCTTTTGCCTTCAACATGAATGGGCGGGGGATAAAATGCTGCAGTGCAATGTCATGCATTGGTTTCTGTAATATCGCAAAAAACAGTAGTTTTAAAAAAAAAAAAAAAACTTAAAAGTCCAGATATGAAAGTAAATATTCAATTTTGAAAACAATGCCACATTAATTTTACATATAAAATCAAACTCACCCCAAACACACACCCAACCACCCACCCACCCAAAGAAAACTGGGTCCTTAAAATGATTATTTATCAATGCCTTTCCTATCGAAACTGCTTTTACAGATTTACCTTTTTAGGTCACAGCACTGGTGTAATGAAGCTAATAACTAAATTCTAATCTGAAAACGTGGTTTAATCCTTAACCAGATGCCGCCATAGTGGGTACCTACTGTCTGATTCCACTGTTGCCAATTTAGCGATTTTGTTGCTGTATTTTGGGAGATCTAAGACCCCCCCCAAAAAATTAGGCTAGCAACCAATCTATTTACTTTTCCGGGTGTTATTGGGAGAGTTTTGGAGACTCCATTTGAAAGCATCAATTGTTCTGCAGTTACTGTCCCCATGGAGGAGCGGGTGCTACTGTGAGCCCCTCCACGTTACAAAGCTCTGACAGGTGGTTAGTCTCATAGTATTCTCACGCAGCCTTCATGCTCAATTCATGGGCTGGTTGAAGCTGTGTATTGCAGATGATACACAGGCATTCTGCTTGAATTGTAAGGATGATTTCTATTCAAAACATACTCAAAAGGCAAAGCCATATAATAGTTACACTCAAACCAAATTGTCATTAATGAGTAAAAAAAGGATGAAGCTACTAGAAGGGGATAAAGGATTATCATTTCATAGACTTCCCAAAGACACAGACCGAAGTGAAAAAGGATTTGCCAAGGTCAAACGGGAAAACTGGACACCAACCGAAAGCAGTCGACTTTGCAGTGCACAATTATGTCTTGCGAATAACTCTTGGTTAACAACAAAGTTAGCATTAACTAAGCTAATTAGGTTAGTAAGTTGGGTAGTTTAGTTGGTTTAGCTTGTTTGCTGTGTGAATTTACTTGCTTTTTGCAAACAGTTTAAGACGTTTCTGCAGACTGTGGTATTATTAGATTTGTGCTAAATTACTTTTACGGTTGTCAATTTACAACAAACTTTACAAGTTCAAAGCTCAAAATAAACACATTGATAACGTTACGACATGGTGGTTAGTCACACAGCTTAGCTTTGACAAGGAATATTTTCTTTTTGTTCAGATGACACATTTTACGTTCCGTTATCCAGCCTGCTGTGAAATATTTGTATGTCTTTTGCAGGCTTTCAAACTTTGTCCTGAATAAGGCAATGGCCAGGTTTGGCCAGCAGTCAAAAAAGCTCAGGTGATGATAAATGTGTCGTATCCAATTTAAGAAATGTATTCTGAGTATCCTTTCTGCTCTGTCGAGTTCAAGTGCAAAGTTTGCTCCATTGTTTTTGTTGTGTGAGGTACTCAACGTTGTGGTGACAACAACAAAACCACTTGACAGCAAGGCATGAATAAAGGTCATCATACTCTCACACTAGCAGGTGACAAAAAACTCATAAAAAACACTTGACCATCGTAATACTATGTTTTGTGATACTGTATCAATTCTCAAAAACACACCAAATTGTAATTAAATGTTGACAGGCAAATTTGGTGGCAGATGGAGGCTAATTTCATGTTGTGTTTAAAACCCTCTAATGTATCTTCTGCTATTAAACTTCTTTACACCATAATAAAGCAATAAACCAGCAGAGGTGGTGCATTACTGCAATTTTATCATGGGGAAGGTTGTTCTTTCCTTCTGATAAAATTGCAAAAATTATTTTCAGTTCTGTCTATTTCTTTATACCATTCATCTACTGTTAACTAGGGTTGCAGCACTAACCAGTTTCATTATATACGATGGTATTAAAATGCACGGTTATCATACTGTGGGCATTTGCATATTGCTGGTAATAAAGGAAAAAGGCAAGCCAGCTGAGAATCTCACCCATGCATGTGCAGCTCTGCTCCGACTGTCACTGGAGCCACGCTCAAGCACGCAGCGGCTAAAATGGCAGAGAGAAGTGCTATAGATTTACACAGTCTCCGTCCCCCAAAAATAATATTTAAACTCATATCAGCACTGTGGGGCTACTTCGGATACCTGCAAAACGAACATGAGGATGGGTATCCCATTTAATTAAAAAATGTGTGGAGGTAAACTGACAGCTATAGGTGTGCGAGTTGAAAAAGTTTCTGGTGACTCAAGCAACTTCTTTACTCAGGTCTATTATTTTGAGGAAAAACTCCACATGACTCCATGTAAGGATGAACAAAAAGAAATGTTTTTTTTTTCCCCCAGACTACATGTTATGAAAACAAACAAAAATAAAACTTTTAAACCATGGCTAGTTTGTTCCAAATATAAGATCCAACACAAACCATAATGCTACACATGATAAAAAAACTGTTGCTACCAGAATCTTACTGCACAGAACTGCTTAAAACCTGTCCAGGCCCTGCACTGGAGCTTCTTAACTCAAAGTGACAGTGCACCTATTTTCTTAACATAAACAAATGGTGCTTGAAGACAAACAGTACAGGTATCACTTCTAGCATCTTAATACTATGTTAAGCAACAGTAGACACATATATACATTTCTTATGAAAAAGTTTATGAACTATTTATATATTCACACAGTGCACATGATGGTCATTATGTTTTGGCTCCTTTTTTTTTTTTTTTAAAGGAGACATTTTATACATAACTTAATAACGAGAGCGCCAAGATCCAGCTAAAATAAACAATTTGTTAAACAAAATTTTGTGGTTATTTCTTTAAGAGTTAGTGTAAATTATAATAATTTTTGTGAAATACCGCAATAATCATGATACAGTGATATTTCCTTAGATGGTTATCATACCACAAAAATCTCAAACCATTGCAACCTTACTGTTAACCCAGCTAGTTTGTCAAAACTGACCTTAAAACTTTCTATTTTCAGTGTGCTGCAAACTAGTTAATTAAAGTCGTTAAAACTCGTAGTGCACCAATACATAATTCAGATGTTGTGATGAGGAAGGAGCCGTGGTATATTGTAGATTTTACAATGGCTCTGAATGTGGCTCAGCCAGTCAAATTTTAGGACCAGAACTATTCCTTTTATAATATGTATTTGAACACATTTAATCATTACCCCTGTAACATCCAGTTCTAACTTCTGACAAGAAAATATGACAATATATCTGCCACATACCTCTGGATATTCTGATTAGAACATAAACCACTGTTTTAAATTTAAAAGTTGATACAGTATACACATTCTCTTGCATTTTTACTTAACATTTGAGAACGGGAACCAAATGCTGCTAGGAACAAAAAGCTTGTGCAGCAGAGGTTAAGAACATCAGACAATTTTTGTTTAATTTAACTTGATTTTGTCACTTGTCTCCCTGTTATGTGTCTACTCACTCATTTGGTGATGTGCCAACATGTTAGTTTGTGAGAATTTTTAACTGTTTTTGGATTCAATGTACATTGGTGACGCTGTTTGTGAGTTAATGTTTTTGAGCTCATCACAATATTTACATGCATTATATTCATCTTTACCTCTTATTTAAATTTCCCATTTAGGTCAATGCCTGAAACTTCACTCCAGATGCAAAAAAAAACCCTCATGTTTTCAATGCCAATAACCTTTTCATTCAACAGATGAACCAAAAGCTATTGTTTACATTTCAAATATGGTCCAACCACATAAAAGCAAGCACTGCAGAAAAGGTTAGAGACGTCTAGCTAAAGAAAGTAACTGTTTGTCTACGCTTGTGGACCATTCCATTTTCTGGGAGGAGACCAAATGGGTACAAAACTTAAAAAGGTCAAATAGGATGTTATTTATAGTCTGCCACAATACATCCAAACATACTCCGCTTTAAAGGAACAGCTTGACCAAACATGCTAACACACATTACAGCAGGTTTTTATTTGTAGAGACCATGATATCAGTAGCATGACCCACTTTGTATCATTTTAACTGGTCCTTGTTTTCATTTACTGTTACTATTACATTTTCCTCTTGAGGTCCATTTACAATGTCTGTGTGGCTTTATCTAATAAACTGAATTCACAGTTACTTGGCCATTTTCCAACCTCTATATCTCTTAGAATTATGTTGTTTTTGATACTGTGCCTTTAAGTCTACTATGAAAATGAGCTCTGCTCTGAATGGATGCCCTGCATTGTGCTTCTTCTATGCATTTACCAATCCATGCATTGAACACACACACGCACACACACTAGGCGGCAGTGAGCACACATATCCAGAGCAATGGGCAGCCACCTGCTGCAGGGGCTGGTGAGTAATTTAGGGGTTAGGTGCCTTGCTGAAGGGCACTTCAGCCATAAATACATTTTTCCTGCTGGTTCAGAGATCGAACCGGTGACCTTTCAGTTTCCAACCCCCTTCTCTAACCTTTTATTTTTAATTGGGAGTCTAAACTGTTGCAGAAACAATAGGTCTGCACTGCTTTTTTTGTAAAATCACAAGTCAAAACAAGCTGTTGTTGCAGCTCAAATTCAACATATGACTGAATACTACATTTTGAAACTAAGTACGGTAGATATTTTACATGAACATTTTTAAAAACCAATAAAAATTTGCTTTCCATGATATGGGATATTTAAAAATAATGAATCATGGCCTCAGTTCTGATCCAATTTCAGATCCTAAACAAAATCTCACTCTTACAATCAAAACTTATTTGCCAAAGTCATGTTAAAAGAGCACCAGCAACTGAAATGTTGATCAAGGCATTAGTAGTATCTGATGCAGGCCAATTCACTCTGATGGTTATCAAGATCTGACTTTGGGAAGAAGTGTTGCGCCCATTCACCCGCTGCCACATGCTGCCTGCTGGATTTTGGCTAATTTTAGCAACTCCTTATGCAATCCAGACACAGACAGGGCATCTCTCAGCCAGCGAGAGACAGTCTGAGAAAAACGAATCACTTAGCAAAGACAAAAGTGAGGGGGAGGAGGGGAGAGAAAGAGAGGGAAAGAGAGAAACAGAGAGAGAAAGAGAGAGAGAGATTAAAGCAGAGTGATCTGTGTGTACAGTAAGCAAAAGAGGATACATATTCACAGCTAAATGCCCTATTATGACTAAATTAGTTTATTGGGGGACGTCTGACAATAAAACATTTTACAAGTTCTCTCTCTTTTAAAAACATGTGCGCATCGCGTATGTGAATTTCCACATTCTTAAACAGGAGTGTATGCAATAGGAGGCGGCAACCAAACCAGAATATACAGTAGACAAAACAACAGGATTTCAAGTGCTAGTGTTGGAATAATAATAATTTTGTTTTAGCAATGTTGTTAAGGATCATTTGTGGCAGTATTATGCAGAGCGACCACAACATCATACTTCTCCTCCTCAAACTGCTATATTTTCTTTTTGTTCTACTTCTGGATCGACTGGAATTGTTTGGGCCTCATGCTCAATGCTACTGGATAGCCAAAGAGTGTTTGATTCACAACTCCACAGAGTTGCACAGCACATAGCTGAGATTTTGAAGGGTGTGCAAGTTGTGGGGTCTTTGTGCTAAGGTTACCCATAAACCCCTCCTCTGCATTGCAATACAGATATGCATACACTGATGTATAAATCAGCCTTCAGCAATAACATTCTCAAATCCAGGCATCAATAAAATTACAGCAGGACAAGAGACTTACTAGTGTGTTGTATTTTCTCTGAACCTAGATAATGTTTCCCTGCGAGAACATTCCATAAACTGTTTAAATCACAATTTCTAATCAGCCTTTAAACAAAGTCAAAATGCAATTCAATTCAAA
>BRDA01013247.1:0-10217 GCA_036984385.1 Crenuchus spilurus | reverse complement strand
CCATCTAGACGTCATCTCTTTCAGGGAAGACCCTGCATTTTTCAACAAGATAATGCCAGACCACATTCTGCAGCAGTCACAACATCATGGCTACGGAGAAGGATCCGGGTACTGAAATGGCCAGCCTGCAGTCCAGATCTTTCACCTATAGAGAACATTTGGCGCATCATAAAGAGGAATGTGCGACAATGAAGGCCCAAGACGATTGAACAATTAGAGGCCTGTATTAGACATGAATGGGAGAGTATTCCTCTTTCTAAACTTGAGAAACTGGTCTCCTCTGTCCCCAGACGTCTGTTGAGTGTTGTAAGAAGGGGGGATGCCACACAGTGGTAAAAATGGCCTTGTCCCAACTTTTTTGGGATTTGTTGACGCCATGAAATTTTGAAACAACATATTTTTCCCTTAAAATGATACATTCTCTCAGTTTAAACTTTTGATCTGTGATTTGTGTTCTATTCTGAATAAAATATTAGATGTTGGCACCTCCACATCATTGCATTCAGTTTTTATTCACAATTTGTTTAGTGTCCCAACTTTTTTGGAATCCGGTTTGTAATAAAAATTCAACAGTTTGCCAGCCAAACTCAGGCACGATCTCAGGACTGAATGGTAGGTGCTCTTGCTTTAGTGCTCTAAATTCACTAAGAGCCAACAGCTGCATGCATGATTCATTAGGGCAGCAGTGTAGGCACTAGAGAGCTCTGCTTCATTTTCAAAACGTTGAACCTCCTTTACCACAAGGGCAGTAAATATGTGGGAAAGCAGTAAACTGAGGAACAAAAAAAACCCCTCAAACCCTCCATTCTACCCAAATGCCCAGTTTCAGAGTGAAGAATGTGGCAGTGTGGCTGGGGTCCAGAGAGTGGCAGTCAATGCATTTAATAGAGGGTGCCTTCAAAGATAAGGCACTTTCTGTTTTCCAGCTTGTATGGCATTTTATTCAGAAAATTCCTGACCTCCTACACTCCCCCATTCCTTTCCATTTAGTGCTGGGTAAGAAAATTTATATCATGATAGTCTAGAAATACACCACAGAATCATGGTATCTCATGCATGCAATAATACAGTTTAAAACTAATTCATTAATACTTAGACAATTTTCCACTTACCTAAGATGTGGTCAATCAGCCAAAGCATAAATTTTGCTTCTTTAGATTAGAACTGAAGCCTCAAAGCTAAAATGTGCAATAAACACTAGAACTCAATAGTCACTTAAATTAGCAGATTTATTTTTGCAAAAATTTATCAGCAAAATATCTCTCAAACTGTACAACTCGCATCCAGATGTTCAACATAGTGGTCAATGTGGTTTAGGACACAGTATGGCAAAATCACCTGAGAAAAAACAAGTGATTTACATAAAATATAAAGATATATGGTTTTGCTCTGACATAAGAGAGAGCGCGAGGTCGCTGTGTGCTCGTTTGTTTGTGTGAGCTGTGCGTGTGTGTGTGTGTGTGTGTGTCAGCCCGAGTACTAGCGTTAGCATATTGGCTTGGTTCTCTAGCCTGTTGTTATTTTGCAGTGGCTGCGGCCGACAGCAATCATTGTAAGTTTCAACAATAAAGTGACGACTGTAAACGTCTTTCTCGACCATCCTTTCAACGCGTCCAGCTGGACGCTACAATATTATGTTCTGGCAATAAACAATTTATTATTTTAAATAGTAATATTTCATGTATTTAGTCTGATGTTTTTAGAAAGATGTTGTTTAAAACTATGACCATGTTAGAAAATGTAATATCGTGATAATTATCGAGACTGATCAATATAGAAACATTTATTGTGATAAACGTTTTGGCCATATCGCCCAGCTCTAGGATACATTGACATTACAAGCCTCATTACTCAATTCCAATATTTTGCTCAGATTGGATTTGACCATCCTGACGGTTCACATTTATAATTGTAAGTGACCCGTATCTGTCTGCAATGTGAACAAATCAGTCTCTGAAACAGCTCACATGCACACTGACACGTTTATGCATGTTGTCTCCATCACTAACAACAAATGTCATGTTTGTACAGGGTTACCAGTTTTGCAAAAAATCTAAATTAGAAAAAAGACAATTTAGATTTTTTGAAGGTTCTTCGCATGTCTTTGTTTAGACACTTTACATTTTAGGCTAGTTTCAGCTTGTTTATTACGGTTTTCTGTCAGACATTGGACTGGAGGGTTTTTGGGACCTATAAACCCTGTATTTCAGAGATGGCTGAATTTATTAAAACTTGTAGAATAGACATGTTGTTCATATGTGATGATGTTTTCCAGAGAAGAACAGTAAACAGCTGGTGGACTGCACATGATCAAATGGAGAAGGTGAATAAAAGTCAGTCGGCTGCTTTTGCTGTTTTAGCAGCTGTGTGTGTACGCAGGAGAGAAGCTAGCAGTGGATCAGCACAACACGCATGCGTACAGACAAAAAGATGCTTGAAATCCATTCTGACCGGTCACAATCAAGTTACCGTACATGCTCCAGAAACAGATCTAGGACCACATACGAAAACGACTCAAATCTGATTTGAAAAGATTAGATTTGACATGTTCACACAGCTCTGAAAGAGTCAGATCAGAGTCACATTAGGACAAAAAAATCTGTTTTGAGTTACTTCAGCCTGTTAATGTGAACATAGCCATAGTTCCCAAGTTTTCACCAAAATGCTCAAATGACTTACAAACCTAATTTGGTATGAGATAGGGGTGCAGGAAAAAATCACTTCGAGCTCGAATCACGTTTCTAACACTGAACGATTCAGAATCGATTCTCGTTTTCAAAAAATAGATTTTTTTGCGGGTGCAGATGTGCCTTCTCAGCCACCGTAGTGCTAGGCAAAACAAAGAAGCAGTGCGGGCTGTGTATAGGCATGCAAAGACTTTGGATTTTACCGTCAACCCGGCCTGGGTAAGAAAGGGCTTGACGTGACTCATACGATTTGCAGAGATTGCAACTGTAAAGTATTTCGTTCGGATATGAAAGAATCGGAAAAAAAATCGATTTGTGACCCAAAGAATTGATTCCGGATCGATTCCCAAAGATTCGCAGCCTGTTCTGTTCTGCTCCTTTTACAATGACACAAAAAACATTAAGCAGTTCTGTACATATTAATCTGACAGAAAACATTAGCTTTGTACTTGTTCTTTCAAAAGAATTTATTCATAATTATTAAACATAGTTTAAGCCAGAAGGCTTTCTTAGTCATACTAAAGAAACAAACTTCAGACACCAAATGTGTTTTGGCTGACTGACTATATTTGGGAGAATTGTGGACATTTGATTTTTGGCCAAACTGTAACTTTAAGGATCATAAATGAGCAATCCAAAATGTTAAAATAGGCAACATGTACTAGTTAATAGTTGAACAATTCAGACCACACTAATCTGTCAGAGAAATACAGCAGACAGAAACTGCAGTTTGACAACCTGCTTACATTTACCAATTACTCAGTGACCTTTATAATTAACATATAGCATAAAAAACAAGTTAGTTATTACAGCACTAACTTCAGACACAAAATGCATTATGACTCACAATCAGCTGAGATTCTGGGAATAAGTCAAAGTTCAGAAACATGTAACTGCACACTTCCTCTCCTGCACAACTCTTTCCTTTCCAGTTAAGAGTGACCACTCGGTGGTCTAAACATTACCACCTGACCTTTGGGTCGCTGTTGGCAAGTTCTTACATACCGGTATTATTGTTAAAATTTCCGTCATTTTTTTCCAGATACTTGCTGTGTTGAATAATGCACACACCACCATCACATAATAAACTTCATTTGTGAACTGCTAAATGTCAATTTTGTGAAACCAACCATAGCAGCAATCTTGAAAAAGTTTTATTAATCCGATCTAATGGAATCTGCCATAAAAAGTATGATCAGCTCAGCCCGAACAAACTGCTTGATTCAAGCCACATATTATCAGGAGAATTCTCTTTACAAAAACAGTGTACTGCTTTTCTACTGATGCAATAACATTTTATTAGATGATTGTCTTTTTCATACTGTGAGCTACATTAACACTTATGCAAATTTCAAGTATTTACTACTAGCTAAAAGTTCACCTATAAATGAAGTTATTTATTTGTTCATTTAGGCCTGGTCCTGGAGATCTAACTATAAGTCAGATTCAACATGCCTTAGCCCCTCTATTCAGATGACCCTGAAAGACTCCATGGCCTGGATCAGGCGTGTTAGATTAAGGTTGGATGTGAACACTGTGGCAGATCTTCAAGACTGGGCACACCAGCTGTGTGCTATAACAAATCTAGAGCAAAAAAAACCTGACAATTCTGATAAAAGTTACCGCACCCCTAGTTATACTATGTTTTGATTCGCAAAATGAAAATAAGTGAATCTTTTACAAAGGACAAACTTTTGTACATTTTAATGCACATGTACTCTTTATTTACTTTTCTTTATGCAGGGAAAAAAATAATGTGGCCTGTGAAGAAGTTATGGAAGACAAGTGAAGACTGGAAAAAAGCTGGTTCACTTGGTTCAATGGAAACTGACATATGCCTGCAAAAAAAAAAAAAAAGAAATTTGCTTAGCTTCACACCAAGGTCAACTAGGTGATGATAATCCCACAAATTCACAGACTTTAAAGGTGTGGCCCAACAGAAAAGAAGGTAATGAGCTCTGGTGTTTCCTCAAAAATAAGGCCGTCAATAGTATTTTATCAGATGACTGTCATATACATAATATGTAAATAAATTCATACTCGGTAGCTAAAATTACCACATGCACAGCTTGAACACAAATAAACATTACTGACTGCTGCTGTCCAAACTTTAATGACACCAACAGTTAGAATGTTTTTCAAGAGCACATTTAAATTAATTTTGCTTTGTTATCTTAATTTATTTAGCAACATAACTTCACAATAGGGCTGGGATGATATGGCCTAAAATCAATACTGCGATATATTGAGCAGTTCACCTCGATAACGATAAATGGACGATAATACTAATACACGCATACCCCAAAAATAATGTGTTAGGCCAACATAAATACTTGACAGTCAGTTATATTGATGGTACAATTCCCTTTTTATTACCACTTTAACTTTAAAGCATAAATAAATGAAGAAAATGTCTTGGACAGAAAAGACACCATTAACCTTATGAATACACTCACTCCTGAGGTGGTATTTAGAATGTACTTCAAAAAGCTCCTGGTTTGTATGTTTACGTTCAATATGCTTTCTGATGTTGCATCAGTTCATAAGAACTTTGCACATAGGACATTTTTCCCAGACAACAGATCTCACGCGAACTCTTCTTTTGAGTGCATAAGTTACTGACAGTATATGCAGTGGTAATGGAGTTGTGTCCTGCACCTTAAGCCACATCGGTGAATAGTGTATCCTGAAACATGAGAAAATAAATTTATATAATTATATAATAATTTATATAATTAGTCTGATATTTGTATGATTATATACAGCTATGACATGTTCAGCATTTTAGATAACTATTATGTTAGATACTGTGTGACTTATTGTACAGCCTATGTTGTACTGTTGTGTCAAGACTGTTATTGTTGTGTTAACTGACTTACCTTCATGCTGGACTGCTCGGTTAAAATGTAGTTTGAGATGACTCCTAAGTTTACTGGCTGATGTTGGCTTATAATACTCTATGGAGCAAAACGGGCAATGATATTTGTCGCAGCATGTGTCACATCACTCATATATCGGCAACTATCTTCCTCCTTGTATGGAAATATGCATTGCAACACATATAACCGTCGCAAACCTTTAATATTCGCAGTTTACATATGTTTACTGCGTATGCACTGCATTCGGCGTGAAACTGCTGGTGTAAATCCGTGGCTCTGCAGCTTTACAGTCAGACCATTCTCCATAGGGCACGCACTGATAGGGCAGCCTGTAGTCACGTGACTACAGGCTGTCCTACGGAGAGCAGCGTCTTAAAGGAACATGAACGTAGCCGACAAAAAAAGACAAAACGACTTTTCATTTTTTAAGACACCGAAAATACCGACATGGGTAAAATGACGTCGGTTATCGTCATAAATTTCGGTATCTGTAAATATTTGGTTCATTGCCCAGGCCTACTTCACAGTATGATTAACGCAAAGTAATCCTGTGACTGTGAAAGAAAGTATCTATGGGGAAAAAAACGTGATTAAAATCATGATTTTCAAAAATACTTGCCATAAGATGATAATTTAATAATCACGACAGCCCTATTCTGAAATAAACACTGGAACTGTTCTTCAGTCTTAAAATGCAATTATTTCCCTCCAAAACCATATCACGTGAGGACTGTATGACTTTTGGTTCATCCGACAAATAAAATAGCGAGGCAGCAGTCTGAAGTGACCACAGCTCAAGGCTAAGGATGTACTGATTATCAGCCCTCACTAAATCAGAGCTGATATTTAGCATTATTCCAATTATTGGAATTAACACTTGAGCTGTGTTTCCACAGAGATAAAAGTGTTTTTGTTTTGATGTGCATATATTTTCTATGTGCACTTAGGAACACACACACTGCACTGACACTTTATTACACTTGGTCACTTTAACTTTAACTATATGGTGCTAATATTTATTCCTTTATCCACTCATTCATATAACCTGCTGCTAATCTCCACATGCCATGCTCAATCTCTGAACATTGTACAGTCCAAGTTATCTAGACTCATGTCCAATACTGCTCCACATTGTGTACAGTCTATATTCACATTGTATAGTGTACATTTACATCTGTATAGTCTATACTATATCTGTATATATTCATAACAAAACTTTTATATTTATATCAAACTACTGCACTGGGTAAACTGGGACCTTGGGAATGTAATTTTGTTCCACCTCATGTACTACGTGTGATGCGAATGACAATAAAATTTCCTTGAATCCTTGAATATCTAATGCAAACATTAAAAAAATACAATCTAGTACAATGTCTCGCCTTCAGCACTATTTGACTGGTAGAAATGTGAACCAAATATCAAATGTGCTTTTCAAGGTTTTAGCAACATTCTAAAGTACAAAGCACTTTATTTTTATAATGTTTTTATATTCACCCATTTTCATTTAATGTAAATTATAAGTTGCAACTTTGTAAAATGTATAGTAAACAAATATCAGTCCTATAATTTGGTTATTGGTGTCCTTGTTTACTAATAACCAGTATCAGCATCTGCCCGGACAAAATGCATCAGTCTCTACAAGCAAGCATTTTTAGAAAATAAATAAAAAGTAATAACTTACTAACAGTTACAGAAAACTAAATGGTACAAAAAGTAAAAGCCCACAGTAATCAGCTCTTATGCATTAGATAAGTAATATGCATCTGTGATGATGCACCCAAAAAAGGCTCAACAGGAAACCAAATGGTTACTTGCTCATGCACAATTCACTAATAATAGCTCCTATTTTGTAACATCAGTGAAAAAGACAGTGGAAAATGCATGTCTATGAAAATACAAATTGGGAAAGGTTTCTTTACAGCTGTAAAGACGTCATTTCAATATACCTAACAGTTTTTCTAAGCTAATTCTTTAAAATAAATTACAATTTATCAAATTAAATTATAAATTCATTTGGACAAAATCTTAAGCCTTTTGTTTTAACCTTTATAAATGTCAACAAATCCATATTTCTTAAGTTTTGCAACACTGCTAAACTAAAACAATCCTGTAGATAGAGAATTTCACAGTTAAAGAAGAAATAGAATAACCATAGTCAAAACATGACAAACTGGCAAATATCAGCTTATCTCTTAATAATGTGAGCCCTCCAAGAGTGTTGTGGGGTTTTTCAAGTGGTTAGAAACACTGGATTACCTCTAAACCATTCATGCAAAGCTTTCACACATATGCCCATATATGACAACCTATGGTTTCATTAAAGGAATGGTTCACCCAGAAATCACATTAAAAAAATTACTTTGCACACTCGTCTCAGAAGTAGATTTTCAGCCAACACATGGAGTCTTTTTTAGTTAAGGAGTGCCACTGTGAGGCTAATGTTGCTTATAAACACTGGGACCCAGTAGTCACCTAAATAGCAGAGTTCTTTATTTAAAAATACTTATCTTTCAACCTTTTCAAGCCACAAACAAACTTAAGGTCTAACAGACTTCTTGGTATAAAACCAAGTATGATTTACTACGAACTTGCAATGTCTGTCATGACTGTCAGGGACGTTTTAGTAACTTGGATAAGAAATGGCCAAAACCAGATTTACTAGTTTATGAGATTTTGACTAAAGCTCTGGATGCAGATTAAGAGCGCTGAAAGATGTGACTGATTATGTATGAGGGAGAGTCAAACATTAATCACAATTTAGTTTTATTAAAACTTCTGTTGGCTGCAATGTCTTATCAACATTTTCGCTACAAGGTCTCTGTCTCTAGAGTAGCTGCTGTGCAGGTTTGAACATGTTACGTCAGTTCATTTATGACTGCAGAGCAACAAAAATGGCCACCTCGCTTATGATATGCACAGAAGAGTAACGTGAAGTTATTTGTTTGGACATCTGCAAACAAAATTTGGAGCAATATTTTAAGGATGGTTTAAGCTTCATAAAAAGAATCACTACTGGTGATGAGATATGGATTCATCACAATGAGCCAGAGAGTAAACAGCAGAGTGTGGAATTGAAACAGCCTTAATCACAGACCAAGAAAAAGTTCAAAAGTCAAACATCAGCTGGAAAACTGATGCTGACAAGGTTCTGGGTCCGCTGAAAGAAGCCGTATGAGGACAAAGATTCTAATGAAGGTGTTGAAGCCTGCAGTGCATTCATGGCTCACAGCTCAGCCAAAAACATGTTTAATAAGGAAATACAAAAGCTTGTTGATAGATGGGCAAACTGTACTGAAAAGCAGGGAGATTATGTATTTGTATTTTCTGAAAATTTATTAAAATAACATCCAGAGTGCTGATCACTTTGACTCACCCTCATTTAGACAGAAAAGGGCAGTAGAGTTCTAGTGTTTATTAGCATCACAAGCCTAATTTCTAAATAAAAAAACTAACTCTGGATTCCAAATTAGTCCCATTTCTTACATCTGTGCTAAGAGTTAGATATATAATATAAATCAGATTTTGAGGTGAACTATTCCTTAAAACACAAATATTCTCAAAACTAAACTGATAGGAAAACTTCACTGGAGAGATTAGAGCAGCTCTGTATGAGTCAGGAACATAACTGTATGTCAGAAAATAGTCAGCAAAACAGAACATCATAACCTCAAAATAAACAGAACACATTTCACAGTGAAAATGATTAAATCACAGCACAATGAAAATGATTAAATCACACAGCACAATCAGTGATGAAGTGTCACTCACCGAATGGTTGACTCCCCACATCAGCACACTGAGCAGAGGGTCGCTGGCACGAAACAGCTTCACTTTCTGAGCCACGAAGTGTTTTTTCTTCGTTTTTGTTTTACTCGCAATAGAAGCAGCAATGCTGCTAGCCGTGGCCATTATCGGGCTTTTTGTTTCCTTAATCCAGCAAAAATAAATGAAGTAACAGTGCCAGATCCTGTAAATAAAGCTAGCGGAGCTCACACTGCCCTCTCACTAATTGGCACTTGGCATAGCTGGACGAAGCCAACTCACCACCTCGATTAAGAGGCTCGTCACAACACGTTGTGCTGCTAAGATGAACTAACAACCAGCTGTCATTACAAACAGCATTACTACACATTAATACAAGGCTGTTGTTTAAACCTGGTTGTGGTTCACTGCTCTCTCTCCTCTCGTCCCCCGCAGTCCGCGCCCCAGCTGTGGGCCAGCAGCGCAGTTAGCCGACTAGCCCGGCGAGCTACACCGCCAAATGAGCGCTAACCTTCCAATATCCCACACTCTTCTGCCATAAGTCAACAAAATGTCGGATAGAATGGCTAATATGTGTGCGCAGTCCAAAACGCAGCTGCATACATATAAACGAAGCCGTAGTAGCGGTCTCCACCCGGCGCTAACGCCGTTAGCCTCGACGCTAGCGCAGCCAGAGCAGTGACAGGCTAACAGGCTAATGCGAGAAGCTACAACCCGTCTAAAAGCAATGCCGAGCCATTAATCCCTGACCTTTGACTGTCCCTTTGTAGCAAAATAGCAGTCCAAATCAGGTTTGTTCATGTATGGTATGAGAAAAATCGATCTGAACTGATGTGACGCTAAACAGCTAAAATATAAAAATCTGTTCGTGTTCGTGTTTAGCTGC
>BRDA01013246.1:2317-15064 GCA_036984385.1 Crenuchus spilurus | reverse complement strand
TATATATATTTATTTATTTATTTATTTTTTTTAATATATATATAAAACAGCTTTTGTTAACCAAGCTAAACATTTTCACTCTCCAGGAGGTTAATTTTTCAAAGCAGCCAGGTAATTTTAAACCTAAAGTCAAACCTGTCCAATAGCAGCCCGGCATTCCTGTTTGACAATTCTCAGCACTGGGCTTAAGCTATCTGGCTAACTTAGAAATCCTGCTCTTTAATGACAAACAACAGTCAAACAGCAGTTCCCTCAGGCATGCTCAAGAGTGGGCAAGAGTACCTGGACCATCAGTGTTGTTTTTCCATTATGTTGCTGTGTTTCAATTAAATTGAATCAAAAAACTAAAATTAATACAAATATTCAAATCAGAATACTCCTTGCAGGAATTTTGCATAATAGACACTTGATAAATCCTTTAAAATAACAACAGTACAGTGGTACCTTGGAATACGAGCAGACTAACATTCAAATTTAAGATACGAGCTGCGACTCCCTCCATATTTTTTTTCAAAATCCAAGCGAATTTTCAAGACAAGAATGGCTGCTGCTAGTTGGCGCAAAGGTCCAATATGGGCAGCACAACACTTGCATCATATTCTTTCTCACGCGTTACCCTCAGAATCATGTACAATCTTGTGCGCTGTACCTATTTCATTTTAATTACATACATACAATTATGTAAAAAATTTAATTGTAAAAATGCTTTAAACTCTTAAATTTAGATCATTTTAATAACATACATAAAGTACTTATGTTAAAGACCCAGGCACAGCCCATCATCCGCATGCATGCGCTGGCCCGGAACATAGATATGGAGGCTTGCGGCTGCTTCTGAGTGACAACTGTTTTGAACTGAACTGCAAAGAACGAACCATGGTGTCCCATTCTTCACCCAGTTGCCAAAGTGAAATGGGAGAAGAGATTTTACTGTACAGCGGGCACTACGCATCTACACAGTACCGTGCGCATCGAATTCCCCTCAAATGTAAAATGCTACAGCGAGAATTCCCCAAAAATTATTTAACACTAATATTTATTGAAATCTGAAATTGAAATATTTTGTTATGCATTGGTAACGTATGTGTGTGTGTTGCTTAATTAAAAACATGTCTTTTTGTCCATAATTTAGGATGATTTGGGGCGGTTTCACAGGGCTGGAACGGATTAAATCTATTTCAGTTATTTTAAATAGGAGAAATTTTTTTTTTGATATACGAGTTGACTGACTTACGAGCTTTGTTACAGAACAAATTAAACTCATATCTCAAGGTACCACTGTAATATTAAAAAATAGAAGAACAGGCAGATAAAGATGGACTGCATTTCTGCGATACCTCCAATATTAATCATATTAGATAACGTGTATAGTGGTGGTTCCTTACAGAGAGGCGAGAACCGGCTCTCACTCTGGCAACAGATTCTTTCTCTTTCTCTGCTGCTTGACGCTGAACTGCCTGGAAGTTGTTTAGAGCAGCAGAGAAATCATTCATCATACGATCTTTCTGAATCTTCTGCTGTCTCTGAAAAAAAGATAACAGACTATGAGCCTAAAGTCAATTTCCTATTTACACATAAGAGAAATAATATTCTCACTATTTCAACATGAATTTGAGGTGTGGCTACTGATTTACCTCAATGGCATTTTTAGGGTCTTGAGGAATACAAACTGTAATTTGACAGTTGAAAATTTGAAAGACTTGTACTACCATAAATCAAAAGGCCTGGACACAATCAAGAGTAAACACTGATAAAGAAATTGTTATAGTTAAAAATGATAATACTTCACATCTCCAAAAACATTCAGTTCAGTTAAGTGTATTTTTTAACTCTTACTACACCCAAAAATTTAGACACTTGATTGTGTGTAAGCCATTAATCAAGCTTATGTGTTTACAGTTTTAAAAAAAAGTAACATTTTGAATTGATTTACTCTTTAATATATCTATGTAAATCTTTTGCAGTTAATTACTGCCTGAACTCATGGACATCAAATGCTAAGTTTCTCCACCAAGATGCTTTGTGAGGTCTTTAACTGCAGGC
The DNA here is from genome assembly GCA_036984385.1 of Crenuchus spilurus. Classification (NCBI taxonomy): domain Eukaryota; kingdom Metazoa; phylum Chordata; class Actinopteri; order Characiformes; family Crenuchidae; genus Crenuchus; species Crenuchus spilurus. Next base: position 13,021 of record BRDA01013246.1, on the reverse strand, counting down.
AACTTCAGATACTGCTTCTTTGTGGGTCTTTCTGCTTCAGTTTTGTCTTCAGAAAGTTAACAAATATGCTCACTTGGCTTTATGTCAGGTGGCTGACATTGCATTTCTTAGCCTTAAGCTCTTGGGTAGCTTTCACTCTATGTTTTGAATCACTATCCATCAATACTATGGGGCATGTTGCAACATATTACAACACTCAACATTCATAAACAACCACACACAGAAAAATGGTCCACAAACAAGTCAAATGATTACATTGTATATGCCATGTTTGACAAATGTGCAAGAGTATGCTTCATGTCATGAAATCAATTGTAGTGGTGGTGTACAGATAATATACTAAAATTACTCAATGCCCAAATATGTATGTTGACATTATGTAGTTTAAATCACATAGTGCTCCAGATGGCACATGGGCACAGAAACAGTTAAATTCACACAGTAAATTTGAATCAAGCTAAAACAATCAAGTAGTAAAAGTCTCAAATCAGAAAAACACCTGTTGAGAGGGTGAATAAGGCATTGGAAGTGAACCCAGATCTTTCAGATGTTTGTTGGTCTCTTTGGCCAGCTGATTAGTGTAATGCTGCATCTGTTGACTGAGAACAAGACAAATGTTTCAAAAGCACTCAAAAAAGTTACTATATCCACTAAAGTATAACAAAATATCAGAATAAGAGAGCTTTTGCACACTTACAGTCTATCTTGTAGTTCATTCGTATCTTGTTTCGTCCCCAGCTGGTTCACCATGTTTTTGATCTGAGCGGCTAAAGCAGGCACACAATTAGAATATGAACAGGAGGTGTTTCAAAATAAACATGTAATATGGACTGAAATATCTGATAAAGTTGGATGTCAATGTGCCATAAAAGCACAAGAAGGTATAAAATAAACCAATGGTTCTCAGTCCTGATCATGGAGTGCCACTGTTCTACACACCTGATCCAACTACACATTCAGTTAACAAGCCCTTCCTGGGTTTAAGTGGATATGTTAGAGTGGGAAACTTGCACTGCAACATCCAGGGCAGTGATACTCAAGGACTAGAACTGAGAATCACTGAAATAAACAATTCCTAGAAGTAACAATGTTTTTGATAACTAGAATTGAATGTTTGATTTTTAATATAGTATTTCCTCAAAGTAACAACTGTTTTGGTTCTGAATACCAACTGTTAGCAAACTGTCAATGCTGGAGCTGTTTGTTGTACTTACTTTACACTAAACTGATTAACACCTGTAGTCAACAGGTGTATGACAGCTGTGCTGATTATTTGTGCATTGCAGGGACAATAAGTAAGAACATGACAGCTTCAAAATGCTCAGATTTTAAATGATAAATATTCATGAATCTACAAACCCCAATTATTGAGCACCCCAATCCTCCCTTCATCCACATCCACTATGGTATGACTGTTATAGCTGTCTGACTCTGTGTCAAATGGTTTATTGGCAGCCGACAGTCACACTGATCATAAATGTTGAATTTTTAAATAAGTATTGATTTAGTCTCTGCTGTCAACATAGAGTACATATTGCACTCTGATGACTATTACCCCAAAGTTCTAAAACTAGTTTAAGTCTGTAAAATTTGGTCACAATCAAACAATGCTTGACTGAGTTAGAAAATAATCTTCTTAAATATACCAGGCCAGCCACAAAGTGTTCAAAAGTCAACATTTTTTGGTAATAGACAATATTAGTCAATTACTCTAATTCCAAATTCTAATAATTTGAGATCCTGAATTTCTGATTTTCATGATCTATAGAAGACATGCTTTAATGAAAAATGACCTTGTTTAATGAAAAAGTTAACCTTGTTGAATTACAGTATATTATGAGCAACAATTAACTTTCTGACATTGTCAGCGCATCTCACTCTGCATTTGCTGGATTAGTAATGGCAAATGTAGACCACACACAGGTGCTGGTCATAAAATTAGAATATCATGAAAAAGTTTATTTAATTCAGTAATTCCATTCAAAATGTGAAACTTGTAATAAACTTGTTGTTTAAAAAAGTTGTAATAAACTTGTAATAATTGTATAATTCATTACACATGGACTGATATTTCAAATGTTTATTTCTTTTAAGGCGGCATGGTGGCTTAGTGGTTAGCACGTTTGCCTCTCAGCGCTGAGGTCTTGGGTTCGAGTCCCCATCTGAGCGGAGTTTCCATGTTCTCCCCGTGTCTGTGTGGGTTTCCTCGGGGACTCCGGTTTCCTCCCACAGTCCAAAAACATTAAGATCAGGTGAATTGGGTAATCTAAATTGTCAGTGTGTGTGTGTGTGTGTGTCACCCAGCGATGGATTGGCGCCCTGTCCTGGGCTTAGTTGATTAATGTAATGCCCTGCCCTGCGCCCGGTGAGGGGGTGGGGGACAAACCGCGACCCTGATAAGGAATAAGCGGGTGTGATAATAAATATTTCTTTTAATTTTGGAGATTATTAATAGATCATTAATAGAGAGGCAAATGGAAGGAAAATATGTAATAGAAAAAAAGTGTACAAGCAATAGGGATAACTGCACCCTGGAGAGGATTGTGAAACAAATCCCATTCAAAAATGTGGGGGAAATTCACAAAGAGTGGACTGCAGCTGGAGTCAGTGCTTCAAGAACCACCACGCACAGACATATGCAAAACATGGGTTTCAGCTGTCACATTCCTTGTGTCAAGCCACCCTTAAACAAGAGGCAGCATCAGAAGAGTCTCGCCTAGACTGCTGCTGAGTGGGCCAAAGTTATGTTCTATGAGGAAAGTAAATTTTGCATTTGCTTTGGAAATCTAGGTCCCAGTGTCTGGAGGAAGAGAAGAGAGGCACAGAATCCATGTTATTTGAGGTCCAGTGTAAAGTTTCCACAGTCAGTGATGGTTTGGCATGACATGTCATCTGCTGGTGTTGGTCCATTGTGTTTTCTGAGGTCCAAGATCAACGCAGCAGTCTACCAGGACGTTTTAGAGCACTTCATGGTTCCTGCTGCTGACCAACTTTATGGAGATGCAGATTTCATTTTCCAACAGGACTGCACACAGTGCCAAAGCTACCAGTACCTGGTTTAAGGGCTATGGTATCCCTGTTCTTAATTGGCCAGCAAACTCACCTGACCTTAACCCCATAGACTATCTATCTATGGGGTACCTATGGGGGTAATCTATGGGGTATTGTGAAGAGGAAGATCCGATACGCCAGACCCAACAATTCAGAAGAGCTAAAGGCCATTATCAGAGCAACCTGGGCTCTCATAACACCTGAGCATTGCCAGACTGATTGACTCCAGGCCACGCCACATTGCTCCAGCAATCCAGGCCAAAGGAGCCCCAACTACATATTGAGTGCTGTACATGCTCATACTTTTCATGTTCATACTTTTCAGTTGGCCAACATTTCTAAAAATCCTTTTTGTATTGGTCTTAAGTAATATTCAAATTTTCTGAGATACTGAATTTGGGATTATCATTAGTTGTAGTTATAATCATCAAAATTAAAATAAACATTTGAAATATATCAGTCTGTGTGTAATGAATGAATATTATACATAATATTATATTTGAATGAAATTACTGAAATAAATCAACTTTTTCATGATATTCTAATTTTATGACCACCACCTGTATGTGGTGACCATTCACAAAAATATTGAAATAAATTATACTTATTCAATATTCTCATAATAAACCTCCTGCTGCCAAACAAACTTCAACTTGCCAACGAAAATGGAGCCAACATAATTGTGATATCATCGGAATACTATCTATTATTAATGTTCAGTTTATTCTGAATATTTTTACTTCAATAATGAGCAAAATCTGTTGGACTAGTTTGCAAAAGGAGGTTCTTCACAATACGCTAAATAGCATAACATTAATTTGTTCAGCAGACTCAAAAGTATCAGGAAAAAAATGTCTGTGCCACTTCTGTCAAAAGTTACAGCCAAAAGACATATCAAAATATATTCCATAAGTAGGTTTTAGAATAAAGCAATAAGCCATGAGAGGCAGAGTTTTATTGTGATTTTATCATGGGGAAAGGTGAATAAAGTGAAGCAACTAAAAATTTCTTCCCATGATAAATTGCACAGTCTCAAGTGGCTTATATATTTATTTTTATAAAACGCCACTCAACATAAAGCATAATAAAGCTCACAAATGTTCAATTCATAAATTAATAAATTTTTTAATCACAATATGCTATTCTTCCACCACAAAATATAGCCCATGAACAATCAACACTGTGTCTGTAGTCAACATGAGGACAATTATTAGTCTACAGCATCTGATCTCAATATATTACACTGGACTTCTGTCTTGATATCACATTGTTTTTATCGATATACGATATGATACAACATACATATGATATACTAAATAATACTGTTTTTATTGTTTGGAATAAAATAACAAAAATGGGAAACAGATACTTGAATACAGCAAGACCATATTTGTATTATAAACTTTAATGCTGCAGGGTTAAAAAGACATATGTCAATAATCCAGGGACTAGTTTGGAAATTGCATTTTTTCAAATAAATCAAGTTAAGTCAGAAATTTAAAAATAAGTTACATGTAACTTAAAAGTAAATTAATATTATTATCAATAGTGTCACTTAGTGGCCAAATCACAAAAAATCTCACTTGTTCACTGAGTATTTCCATCCTTCCCACAGGAGGGATTTGTTGACACTGTCAAATTTTGAAACAACATATTTTTCACTTAAAATGTTACATTTACTCAGATTAAACTTTTGATCTGTCATCTATGTTCTATTACGAATAAAATATTGACATTTGCCATCTCCACATCATTGCATTCAGTTTTTATTCACAATTTGTATAGCGTCCCAACTTTTTTGGAATCCGGTTTGTACAATTAGAAAAATAATCAGACATTATTGTCCCAGTGGTGACTTCTGGGGCCAGTTGTGGCAGCTCTGTGCGAGTTAAAAATTTGTTTAGTTATAGAATACGTGCTTACTAAGTTGAGGTGTATGCATAACTAAATCAAAACTACACCACAAAACTACTTTGTAACTGTAGACTAGTGGCTCCTTAATATTTACACAGTCCACAAAGTAGAACAATCTGATAAAGAGTTAAACAAAGCATATATGATCATTTCAGAGACCTTCAAGCAAGTTGACTGAAATAACTTTTGCTGTTGCATGTTAAGACACATACTACATCCTTTAGATAGCTATGATGCAGACATCTTTGTTTTCAGTTCAGACAAGATCAAATACTGCTAATAACTGATCTGCTTTCTGCCAACATAGAGCACCCATCAGTATTAAATGGAGATCTCTACCCACAGACATACTGTTAATGTAGTAACAATGTTGTTGTTCACTTCAAGTTAACTTACTGCTGACATTATGAAATAAATTATTTTTACATTTTGTTACCCATTCAGTTGCAGGGCTTAAAGTAAAAAAAAAATCCTAAGCCTGCAACTTCTTTGTGGTAGCGATAAGAATTAGGGCTGCCATGATTAGTCGACTATTAAAATAGTCAACAACTAATTTAATAGTCAATGCGTCGTTTTGTTTTGTTTTTTTTTACTTTGGTTTTCTCTCCAAACTGCTGCGGCACCTTCCACTGCTGTGTCTGCCTTTCTGTCCTTGACACACATGCGCAGTAGTGGTAACCGGGGTAGGCTGTGGACGACGTCACAGGACGTTTTACAGACAGGCTCTGGTATCATGGCTACCCGGCAACGGCGCTCAAAAGTGTATGATCGTTTTAAGAAAATGAAAGAGAAACGTGTGCAATGCAATATCTGCAAGGCAAAACTTGCCTTCCACGGCAGCACAACTGCGATGCATGAGCACCTGAACAGGAAGCATGCTGTGGCTGATTGTGAAAATGATGAGGGACCGTCATCTCGGTAAGCTAAATTGCTAGTTAGCTGCTAAAATTAGTGTAAACAGAGTTATATAATAGCAGCTGCATTCTAGTGTGATAAGCTGTATGTTTTATATTCAATTAACGTATGATCCGATTAGTCGACTAATCTAAAAAAAATAATAATCTGTGATTAGTTGACTATAAAAATATTCGTTTGTGGCAGCCCAAATTGGAATGAAACCATACTACACTGTTCAAAAAAATAAAGGGAACACTTAAACAACACATCCTAGATATGCATAAATGAAATAGTCTCATTGAATACTTTGTTCTGTACAAAGTTAATGTGCTGACAACAAAATCAATGGAAATCAAATTTATTAACCAACGGAGGCCTGGATTTGGAGTCACACACAAAATTAAAGTGAAAAAACACACTACAGGCTGATCCAACTTTGATTTAATGTCCTTAAAACAACTCATAATGAGGCTCAGTATTGTGTGTGGCCTCCACGTGCCTATATAACCTCCCTACAACGCCTGGGCACGTTCCTGGTGAGGTGGCGGATGGTCTCCTGAGGGATCTCCTCCCAGACCTGGACTAAAGCATCCGCCAACTCCTGTACAGTCTGTGGTGCAATGTGACGTTGGTGGATGGAGCGAAACATGATGTCCCAGATGTGCTCAATCGGATTCAGGTCTGGGGAACGGGCGGGCCAGTCCATAGCTTCAATGCTTTCATCTTGCAGGAACTGCTGACATACTCCAGCCACATAAGGTCTAGCATTGTCCTGCATTAGGAGGAACCCAGGGCTAACCACACCAGCAAATGGTCTCACAATGGGTCTGAGGATCTCATCTCGGTACCTAATGGCAGTCAGGCTACCTCTGGCAAGCACATGGAGGGCTGTGCGGCCCTCCAAAGAAATGCCACCCCACACCATTACTGACTCACTGCCAAACTGGTCATGCTGAAGTATGTTGCAGGCAGCAGATCACTCTCCACAGCATCTCCAGACTCTGTCACGTCTGTCACATGTGCTCAGTGTGAACCTGCTTTCATCTGTGAAGAGCACAGGGCGCCAGTGGCGAATTTGCCAATCCTGGTGTTCTCTGGCAAATCCCAAGCGTCCTGCACAGTGTTGGGCTGTGAGCACAACCCCCATCTGTGGACGTCAGGCCCTCATACCATCCTCATAGAGTCGGTTTCTAACCGTTTGTGCAGACACATGCACATTTGTGGCCTGCTGGAGGTCATTTTGCAAGGCTTTGGCAGTGCTCCTCCTGTTCCTCCTTGCACAAAGGCAGAAGTAGTAGACTAAAAGCCTCCACATTCTTAGGGCAAAATGAAGTTTGTCAGTGTTGACAGTAACGGTCTCCTTTCCAATCTGCAGGACATAATGATCCTTTTTTGTGGAATAATCACATTTAATAATATTACATCAAATTTTCTTTAACCCACAAGTTCCATTCCACTAATTGCATTCCATTTGTCTTTTTGGACCATTTTATTAAGTAAAATAGTATGATATTTTATTAATCTTAATATAGTCTATCATTCTTAGTCAAAAATTTTATTGTGAGATTCACATGACCAAGCAGTGTAAAATAATCCTTGCAACTATGAAATGCAATGATAAAATGTAACCACTATATACTCAAAACTTTGATCTGTCATTTTGGGTACATTTTAGTCAATAGGGGGCAGTGTAATTGCTGAATGTCATTTTTTTTAGCATCAAGTCTATCAAACTGGCACTTGGCTGCATCTATGTTTCATTCTGTAAGGGGATTGCCAAAGCTGATTTATCATTCGAAAATTGTTGCCACCATTAGCAGGCATTTGATAGCCTTAACAGTCACCAGTCAGAATGAAACGTTAATGCTATGTCCCTCTAGTGACTCTCTTAAGAAACTAGCCTTGTGAAAGGCACTTGCCACTCCAGAAATGTCTGCTCACTGCCCCCTAGTGTGTGTCTGTGTGTTTCACTTCATGGAGGTCAAAATTACTTTTGCATGTAAGTACACATTGGTCAATACATGACTTTCACATTTAGAGAAAATATGTTAGTGTTAAGTCCCAATACACTTAGTTCAAACTGATTTTGTTTATACTAGTGTTTTCTTTAACTACACATACAAACACTTGAAGCAAATGAATATGTATGTATGTATAAGGGTTTCATTCTCTGTAGTCTTTGAAAGCAGTTGATGGTGACAGCAGTAAATAATAACAGCATTCAGCTTGCTAGCATATAATGAGTTGGCTGGAGTCCATAACTACTGAACTTGAACTCATCCGACATAGGATCTTTCCTGAAGATTTTTCTTTTTCTTTCGTCATATCATTTCATCATAACAGTACTGGAAGAGCAAAGTCAATCAGAGACAATATATGATTAAAACTCACTGTTCTGTGTAATCTTCTGGATGTTGGAGCTACATGTCTGAATGAGACTGCTGAAATCCCATGGGGGAGAGCGGAATTCCGTTTTTCCATATGACATAATTGCTGGTTTTCCTTTCAATCCCAGGTGGACTACTGATGAGAAAGGAATGGAAGGGTGGAGCAGGAAGTGTGCTGGTGTCTAAAGCCAGGATAGACAGAAAATTGCTGAATCAATTAAAAAACAAGATAGGTCTGATTTCCTGGACAAAGACAAAACCTACTCTTGGCACAAAGTTCAATGCTACAATAATGTATCAGGCTTAAGGGTTTACAATCTTATTTTCCAATTTATTTAGCAAAGCTACCTACAGTCAGTATGTTATTTCAATCTGATTAGTAAAGTATTTAAAATATGTATAGTTCTTATTAGAAATTCATTTAAATGTATGAAAGTATGATTATAAAGTCTAAATACAAATAATTAATTTCTAGTTACTGCCATTAAAATTATCATCATTAATATATTATTTATCTGTAATGTGTCAGAATGGTATTAGTTTGTGGTGCCCTGTTGAGTTTCGGAAGAACTGGGGTCCACTTTATAGTAGTTCACACCAATTTTCTGTCGATATTTTCCCAGTAAATCTGTACTTTTTCACTAGTTCACACCAGTTTTCTGTAGATATTTTTCAGTAAATCTGTACTTTTTGCACACAAAAAATACAATATCGAAGAATTAAGTCACTGATAGATAAGACAATGTTGCTTAGATGGCTCAGATCACATAGGACATACAATTGCTACCATTAACTTATTCGCTTCTACTCACCGTTAGTTATTTACAGCATTTATCTAACGTTAGCTAGCCGATTTATTCGTAATCAGGAGTGTAAGAAAAACAAGCAGCTCGTTATTCATGTCCGTCAATGCTAATGGCTAACCTTAAGTCGTTGAACAGTTACGGTATTAGCTAGATATGCTAAGTGATTCATCGCAAACCTAGCTAGCGTTAGGTTAGCTTAACGAGCCTACATAAAGACAGCTAGTTATAGCATTGACTGCGACTGCACACAGCTTTGAATAAAACCGGAAAGATTAAAATGGAAGTACATCAAAGTCGTGTTAAGTCAGATACGCAAAACATAAACAGCCGACCTAGTTCAGTTGTAGCCTGCTAGCAAGCCAAATACTATTTTTTGTGTACTACATTTATTAAAAGAAACCAGTCTTCCGCTCAGATACAATTACATAACAGAAACTTGTCTCAGATCAAATAAGTTAACTGCTGTTCAAATGATCACTTATGCGATCAATTACTTTACTTTAAGTGGAATCGTCTTACTTGTTGCGAGGCCCGGTCTTTCGTGAACTCGACATTAGTTCCGGTTAGGGTATTTCCGTCAGCCAATCCCTGCCGAGCTGTGTTCGTGTTACTAACGTTCAGTACAGGCTACAAAACGTGAATTAGATTCCTTAAAATACATTGCAATACTTTAAACACAATTTCAGAAGCAATGACATTAACTAGTCAGACCACCGATTCAACAGTATAATAGTTATCAGATTAAATATATTTATAAAATATTTAGCTATTAATGAAATAGTAAAATATACATACACTGCCATGTGAAAAAAGCTAGTAAATAACCTATACACACGTATAATGAGACTCTAAAATGGTCCTCTTGAATTGAAAGACTCCATTGAGTCAAACACATGACTCTCGTGTTTCTCCAGCTGATCCTCTGGCCTCTGGCTTAGCATACACTTTTCTCAAAACAGCAAAATAGTGTGAAGAATGTGTGAATAGTCTTATGTGATGACTCTCCAATTTCTGTATTTGTGTGAAGGAAATGTTTTGGTTGCCCAAATCATTTAAACCACAGAATAAAACGGCACACAGTCAACTTTGCAAGAAAACGTATATTAATTATGAGCAATTTTTACATTTATGGAGGATTTATTCTTCCTGTTTAATGTCAAATGTTGAAAACCAAGGTTAACTGTGCTCAAAAACACATTCTCAACGGTTCCTATTCAAACAAATGTTTATCTACAAAGACAAACGACCCAACAGCTACACAAAAAAAAGATCACTGCCACACAGTTTCCAAATATTCACAAACAGGCTCTGGTACATTGGACATTATGCTGATCATCCCTCCCCAAGACTCTGCAGGCTGACAGTAGCAGCTATTCAGAGCAACATACAACTCTTCACTTTCTTCCATAAACTTTCTGTTGGCTTCCAGGACATCCAGCTCAAGGTTTGGGTCTGCAAGAGGAAATGGATTTGGTAAGCTGGAAGAAAACAGTATCTTTCAGCAGGGTCTTGAAATTACAAGGAGGCACTATTTAAGCGACGGGCTTTTTGTGTTTTCTTATTTTTACTTTGAGCTTGTTTTTTTTTTTTTTTTTTATTTTTTTTTTTTTTTGTTCGAGTTTCATTTTTATTCTTTTGTGTTTTTCGGG
>BRDA01013245.1:56554-74417 GCA_036984385.1 Crenuchus spilurus | reverse complement strand
TGTCGAGCTTAACTACACGGTAGGACCTACTCGACGTGATGGACTCGTTGAAGACACCCAACATCTGTAGCGGAGTACGATGGAGATACCACTCTCTTGACTGTCTTTCGATGTCTACAACCCACAGAAGTTGCTCAGGTAGTGCAGCTCATCCAGGATGGCACATCAATTCGAGCTGTGGCAAGAAAGTTTGCTGTGTCTGTCAGCATGGAGCAGATACCAGGAGACAGGCCAGTACACCAGGAGACATGAAGGGTGGGGGGGATGTAAGAGGGCAACAACCCAGCAGCAGGACCGCTACCTACTCCTTTGTGCAAGGAGGAGCAGAGCCAGAGCCCTGCAAAATGACCTCCAGCAGACCACTAATATCCATGTTTCTGCTCAAACTGTCAGGGTGGTATGAGATTTTGAGTATGATTCCAAATCCAGACCTCCATGGGATAATAATTTTGATTTACAATTTACAAAAGAAAATTTTTGTTATTTTGTTCTCAACACATTCCACTATGTAATAAATAAAGATTTTCAACTGGAATATTTAATTCATTGAGATCTAGGATGTATTATTTTAGTATTCCCTTTATTTTTTTGAGCAGTGTATATATTTTTTTTCAGTTTAACAGCATGATATTGTCATTATACAGTATATTGGCAATCAGTTGCCCTGCATTCTATAATGTTAAAAAACCTGTATTGGTTATAGTACACTACTTTATGTTGTCATGAACTGAAATTGCTTAACAAATCAACATGGTTCGAGATGATTCTATGCTGTAACAATATGTCACATGAGGATATTGTGAATGAAGACTGACATTGTACATCACAGTGAATGAGTATTCTAGTAATTATGCCATCTAATGCAATTGTATTGCTTCAAGATCTAAAGTCACAATCAACACTTTTGTCACTTGTGAGAATACCATATCATGACATCAGTCTTGTGAATCAATTATGAATTGAACTGAGTTAAATGTGGCTTAAATATATAATTTTATCCTTAGTATGTGATGGATTAGTCATGGATTTTGTATAGTGCTGAATGGTGGCATACAAAGTTATGCTTTTTAGTTCCATATACCTGATGTCTACAGTGCCTAAAAGATTCTGTCATGCCCCGCTGACACAGCAGCACCTCCACGACTCTCATACTTGTATGTTTTGTGGCCCACATACCATCTCTGTGTCCCCGCCCTTGTCCTGTCATCATGTCTCATTAGTGTTCACAGCTGTCTTGTGTTATCACTCAGCCCCGTTTGTAGATTACCCTTGATTTATTGTGCTATTTAGCCCCTTGTGTTTTCCCGGTCTTTTGTCAGTCATTGAATGTGTAAGTCCCAGCGTAATGAATGTCACTTGGTGTCAGAGAATGTCTCAGTTCAAGTTTGTGAACACGTTTGTTTTGTGAGTGTTAATAAACGTCTCTCCGTCTGGTTCTGTCCCCTTCAGCTCCAGATCCACTTCTTACAGAAACAACACTTGTTGCAGAGACAGCAAGTGGGGCACAAAACACAAATATGAGAGCTGTGGTGGGGTGGCCACAGTGGAGGGGTGTGACAGAATCTTTAGTAAAAATTGTGTAAATTGATTTTTCACAAAATCATTGCCTTAAAGGGCTTATTTCATGGAAACATGGTTTGATACAGTATATAAACAATGTTTCAAAATGCATCATTCGCTCCCCCTAGGTCATACAGTCTATATATGGAAACATCAACAACAGCCCAGACTGAATTCACAGTTTTTGTTATGTCACTGAATCTGACATACAGATTTAACAGCTAAAATGCATGCATCATTATTAAAAGTACAGCAACAAAACTCTGTGTTGCTAAGGGATACAAAAAGCTGCAACATGGTCATGTTTTTGGTACAACTCTCCAATTTCATACGTGGACTAGCAAATATTCTGACATTTGAAGCTCTAATAAGAATGTAATTACAGTGTCAAAAATTCACTACTTAACCTCAGAAGCCTTGGAACATCTTTTTGTACAAATACATCATAGTTTCACGTCTGTAAATTGAGATGACTAGAATACTGAACCAGAGCACAGTAGCGTAGCCAGTACTCACCAGAAGGTTCTAGTTGCGTCCTGTCTTGATTGGAATGGTGTGAAGTGTTTTGCTTCTTGCAGTGTAGTGGGTGATGTTTATCTTTTCCTGGACTCTTCTATTTATACTGTGCTGAGCAAGAGGTGATCCAATTAAAGCATTTAGGCCCTGCTGGTGAACAATAATCCAACAGTTAACACACTGACTCAAGTGTTTATTCCTCAATTCTGTGTACCAACAAACAAGCCTGTTAAATTGATTCAGCAACTAATCAATATTTTTTTTATGTACACTTTAAATATACAATGATATGGCACTTTATGGTAAAATCGGATTATACAAATACAAAAATTGTGCAATGTCATGCTTATTTTTTTACTTTTTAACACCACGCTTGTCTGTGGGGTTGTGCAACAGCATTAATTATTTATTCCTTGTTGATTGACTATGTAGCATTGCTGGTTTACATTTTTAGTGACATCTAGTGGATACTTTTAGCCTATCATACCTCTACCGATTGGTAGAGATGGCACAGTCACATTATGTTAAGTTCAACACCAAGAATATATACTGACTTCAAGGTACTTTAGTACATGGTTGAGCAGAATGTTAAAGAGCTACTTGAGATTGCGAGAAGTTTTGGTGATGCATTTTGATGGAAATAACTATTTAGGTGGCTACTGACTCTAGTGTTAACTCCAGACCCGGAGAAGGAAATTTTGGACTCCAAACCTGTCTTGGCTGATTGATTGATCTGAGCAAAGTGGAAAACTGTAGAGTTGTGGAGTGCTCGCATCATTTTAGAATCAATGCAGGCTTGTAACTGAACCTAAAATTGTTTTAAATTATTCAAAATAAAGTACTGAATGTTTGTACCTGCACTATGGTGGATTTCAAACATGACTCATCCTCATGTCTGAGGGCCTCTGCAGAACAGCTTGCAGCAGTCTTCACTAAGATCTTCAACACATCACTGGAGCTCTGTGTTATACCCTCCTGCTTCAAACGCTCCACTATAATACCCATCCCCAAAAAGTCAACCATCACAGGACTGAATGACTACAGACCCATCGCCTTAACCTCTGTAGTCATGAAATCCTTCAGGAGACTGGTTCTCTCACTCATCTGAAGGACATCACTAACCCCTGTTAGACCCACTGCAGTTCACCTACAGAGCCAACAGATTGTTGGGTGATGCAGTAAACATGGGACCCCATCTTACTCTCCAACATCTTGACCACCTAAGAACATATGCAAGGATCCTGTTCTTGGATTTCAGCTTGGCCTTCAACACCATCATCCCAGGAAGACTACACAGTAAACTACTCCAGCTCAGCGTGCCAGCCCCCACCTGCCAGTGGATCACCAGCTTTCTCACTGGTTGGGGAAGTTCACCTCTGGAACCCAGATCACCAGTACAGGTGCTCCACAGGGCTGTGTACTCTCCCCACTGCTCTTCTCCCTGTACACCAACGACTGCTCTTCCACAGACCCCTCTGTCAAAATCCTGAAGTTTGCGGATGACACCACCATCATCGGCCTCATACATGACGATGATGAGTCTGCTTACAGACGGGAGGTTGAACAGGTGGAGCACCCAAAATAATCTGGAGCTGAATCCACCAAAAAAACAGTGGAGATGATAGTGTATTTCAGGAGACACCCCTCAACACTGCCAGTACTCACCATCTGACAGAACCGTGATGACTACTGAGTGTGTGTGTGTGTGTGTGTGTGTGTGTGGTAGTTTTTCTTTTTTGTTGTTGCTGTTAATCTTTGTGCACTGTGAGTCAAATCAAAAGCAAATTCCTTGTATGTGTGAGCATACATGGACAATAAAGCCTGATTCTGATTCTTACTGCAGTTTGCTGGTATGTTTAGCAGTTCCTCCAGTAAACTGTCACATAGGAATGCTGAAATCTCTTTAAACAACAATATATACTGCATTTTTATTCAGGAATGAAAGCCATAATAAAGGCTTCAATAAAAACGCACTGACCATGTACACCACACCAACATTCTGAGTCAATGTATGTGTGTGCATTCCTTTTACGTTTCTCATTAGTGAAGCATGTCTTTTAAAAGTGCCCTTTTTACATGGCTCTGACCCTGAAAATAGTCCTCTCTCACCCATAATCAGAAACAGCATAGACCACAGAAGTGCCTGCTTCTTCTCTGTCCTAACCCACCTGTTTCCTATAACCCATCAGAACATGGTGCCTGAAACACTGAGGCCATGTTACTGGAAAGAGCTGAGACATGTTTGAGACATTGAACATATAAACATAATAAAGACACCAGAGAAATAACAGAGAAATTTAAACAAACTACAGAATGCTGTGGCTATAACTATTTAGCACCGAGTTATTGTAACATCTCTCCATATTTGTAATAGTTAATTTATTGATTTATCTATGTACCACATTCTTTACAGCTGTGGATTTGTCCACATATATTGACACCATGCATTAAAGTGCTAATTCAATAAAATAACGACTCAAGCAGATTTAAATGTGACGAAAGTCAAAAAGTGATCCGCACTCCAGCTGTAGAAGTTATTTTAATCAGTTTTTCAGGAAAGACAAATACATACATATTTACATTGTCTCCCTGCTTTTCAATACACTTTGTCCATTTATCAACAAGCTTTTGTATTCCCTCATTAAAAATGTTTTTTGCTGAGCTTTAAGCTGCAAATACACCACCTCTTCATCAGACATGTCCTGCTGGTACAGGATGTTATCAGTTTGGTCCCAAGCCTACTTGGCTAACTAGCCATGGGTGCCCCCCAAACACCTGTAAAGCACTGAATTATTATTCTATTTAAATTTAAGGCAAGTTGTACAATTTTTACATATCACACCTACTTTACTGTCTTACAGCTGCATGCCATTTGACGGTTCAGATCCATTTAAGTTTAGAAATTGACATCTGAACCAAACCATGGCTTTGGAGGAGGATTACAGCCCTGGTGTGAGTACAAGTAAAAGTATTGAAAGTATTATCATTTGAGAATAGAAGCTGAAGGTAGTTCATAATTGTCTATTGAAATCTCTTGTCTTTGTTTGCATACAAAAATAAGCTTAAACACCTGTCCTAGTGTCAGTTTTACAAAGTTGTGTATTTTTTAGAGACGTGATCGATACTGAAATATTGATAGTACAGATTCTGGTGTCAGCCTATCAACAGCACCTGGGGAGTAGTTAGGTGCCTTGCTCAAGAGCACTTAAGTCATGATCTGCCTAGGAAATTAACCCTAAATGATCCCTAACCACCACAACTGCCCCATAAACACATAAATAACAGCACCTAATACTTGAATATTAGCCTAGTATTGGATTTAAAAAATGAGTAATATGGCCCATCACTAATATAAGATACTGATGCTTCTTTTAAAAAAATCTGTCCTCACATGAAAATATTGATGTTTAACTCTCTAGTCCCCACACCAGCCTGTATTGGTGGCTCTGTTTCGATTTTTCTGTTTTCAGACATAAAACAGCTAATGCAAATTTCATCAACTTATTTTTAAATACAAAATTTGATTGAATTTTTATTAAAGATTTGTATTATTTTTATTTTGTTCAGTTTTTCAGTAATGTTATGTCACATACTGAGACTGAAGGGTTTCTGCTGACCAAAATAAACATCATACATTTTGTCTACATGTTTTTGCTTCTTGTCAGAATACAAAACATCCTTATTTTAACAGTGTTATCAGGATGTTAGTCTTGGAATGACTTAATATTGGATTGAGAAGAATATTAGTGGTGTGGCCTCTCTAAAATTTAGGAGGTGTGCGTGATTGGCGCAAATGCGTTGGAGGGGCGATGCACACACTCCATAAAAAATATTAAAAAGCCCCAAAAGTGAAAAAGAATAAACAATTCAAACAATGAGAGTACAAAGAAGAAAAGAGGGGTGGTGCTTATTATAAACAACGTGGGAGGATTGTGAAACTTATTTTGGGCCACAATCAGCAGCAGTAGAGAAAGAGAGAGACAGAGCGGGTGTGAGACAAGATACAGTGTTTGTGTAAGAGAGAAACAGTGTGAGACAGTGTGTATCTGTCTGTGTGAGAGAGTGTGAGACAGTGTGTGTGCGTGAGAGAGAGAAACAGTGTGAGAGTGTGTGTGTGTGTCTGTGTGAGAGAGAGACAGTGTGTGACTGTGTGTGTGTGTGTGTGTGTGTGTGAGAGAGAGAGAGAGAGATAGAGGGATACAGTCTGTGTGTGTGTGTGTACAGACCTATTCCAAAAAATTAGAATATCATAGAAAAGTTGATTAATTTCTTCTAGCTCGTAAAACCCACAAAAACAGGATTTCAAAAAATTAGAATACTGTGGAGAAATCAGTCCAAATTTTGCAGAGCATGAATGTTTTAAACTGTGACACACTAATCATCTGCTAAACTCAAAGCAACTGTACAGGTTTCCCCAGGTGTCATTAAATTGCTTCAGTTTGGTTCAATATGGGGAAGACTGCAGACATAACAACTGACCAGAAGACCATCATTGATACCTTCCATAGGATGGGGAAGCCACAACAGTTCATAGCTAAGGAGGCTGGCTGTTCACAGAGTGCTGTGTCCAAGCATATCAATGGAAAGTCTAGTGGAAGGACAAAATGTGGCAGGAGAAGATGCACCAGCAAAAGAGATGACTGTGGGTCAAGCCACGTCTGAACCTGAGCCAACGTAGGAAGCGTCTCAACTGGGCCAAGGAGAAGAAGGGCTGGACTGTTGGCCAGTGGTCCAAGGTCCTCTTTTCCAATGAAAGTAAAGTGTGCCTTTCATTCAGGAATTAAGATCCAAGGGTTTGGAGGAAGACGGGTGAGGAACAGAACCCGAACTGCTTGAGGTCCAGTGTAAAATATCCACAGTCAGTCATGATTTGCGGTGCAGTGTCTGGTGCAGGTGTTGGTAAACTCTGCTTTCTTAAATCCAAGGTTACCGCAACAGTCTACCAGAATGTTTTAGAGGACTTCATGTTTCCTTCTGCTGAGGATCTGTATGGAGATGCAGATTTCATCTTCCAGCAGGACCTGGCCCCTGCCCATGGCGCCAGAAGCACCAAAGCCTGGTTTGATGCCCATGCCATCACAGTGCTAGACTGGCAAGCCAAATCGCCGGACCTAAACCCCATTGAGAATCTATGTGGTATTCTCAAGCGGAAAATGAGGGCCACCAGACCCAACAACAAAGAAGAGCTGACAGCAAGCATCAAGGAAATCTGGGCTTCCATAACTCCCAGTCAATGCCACAGGCTGATTACCTCAATGCCACGTCGGACCCAACCAAGTATTGAAGACTGACATATCGTTTCGATAGTACCATATTTTGACTGATTTGATGTGATCCTGATTTATTTTTTTCTGCAAAAACTGAGTAGTTTGGGCTGATTTCTCCACAGTATTCTAATTTTTTAAAATCCTGTTTTCGTGGGTTTTATGAGCTGGAAGCCCAAATTATGTGGAAATAAACAAATAAATACTTGAAATTGTTTAAATTGTGTGCCCTGAATCTATGATCTATGAAAGTTTAACTTTTTGAATAGAATTATGGAAATTAATCAACTTTTCCATGATATTCTAATTTTTGGAATGGGTCTGTATCTGAGAGGGTGGGAGAAGAACAGTGAACAGTGTCAAGAAATAAGTGGATAAAAACAGCTGGACATTTTCATTACTCTCTTTAAAAAAAACAGTGAAGATAAAAACACGAGGATGACTGCTGGAATGTGTAGGTTATAGAGTTCTGCTGTCAGGTTATATGTGTATGTGGTAGATGTATCAAGAACTATGAGGACTTGAGATAATAATTGATTAGGCTGTTTAATACTATGAATGAAGTTCATGAATATTCAGAATGCAATCTGCCTGAAAAGTGACATACATTTACAAAAAATAAAAAAGTGATTTTGGAATTCTGATTTTCATGAGCTGTAAGCCAAACTGATCAAGAGTAAAACAAAAACAGGCCTGAAATATCACCTTATGTGTAATGAATATAAAAGAGTCTTTTCTGAATTCAGTTATAAACAACACACCTTTGCTCAGTATTGTTTTTGAGGTGCACTAGTATTTGTAGTAGATGAAGTTAGTAAAGTTAAATCAGCTGTGTGATTTGAAGTGAATGAAGGAGTGAAGGTGTTAACGGGGGATTTTTGCTGTGTGGGGTGTTTAGATGAAGTGCTCAGAGCTGGGCTGCTGTGTTTGTTCCCTCCCATATCTGAACTCCAGATGCTCAGCCTCCTCAGCTCACAGCGATTCACGCTCAGGGTTGCCAGGTTCGCAGTTTTACAGCCCAACTGAACTACTTTGTAAACGCAGTCGCGGGTGGCGAGGGGCGGGGTTTTGAGGGACTTTTTAGTAGGTATTTAGCAGGTATTTTCCTTTCTGTCTTTGTCATACATTTGATATTTAATAATAATTACTATAATAATACATTAATACATACACAAAACAGAAAATTTATGAAAAAGTAAGATTTAAGAGTAGTGTACTTGCAACTGTCTCTGTGTGTGTGTGTGTGTGTGTGTGTGTGTGTGTGTGTGTGTGCGTGCGTGCGCGTGCGTGCGTGCGTGCGCGTGTGTGATACTACTTTACGCTTGTTAGGTTAGATTTTAGTCCGTCATTGAGATGGAGAATTCTTGGGTCCTGGCAACCCTGTTCACGCTTTTTCACCTGGTTCTCCTTTAAGAACCAACGAGCAGAGTTTCCCTCAAATGTAAAAAACAAGTGGCCCATCACACACCCTACGGACTTCCTACTGCTGGGCTCCATCCCAGAAGACCTCCATCCTCAGTGAGCCTACCTCAGCTCAGCACGGATACACAGTCCTCTGCAGGAGATAAAAACCAACACGACTTACATCTCTTTAAACCTGTTTATTCAGTTTCGTCTCCCAGCTGTTTTTTCCCTTCAGCTTCCTCAGCTTTTGACTGGAGGGGACAGAAACCGTCTCCTCACGTCTCAGGTGGACTACTTCACATCTGAGAACTTTACACAGTCTGCGTTTGGAAAAGAAAAACTTTTGTTTTCGGTGTTTTTTTGTTGTTTGTTGCTGTTTTCTGAGCCAATACGCTGCTGTTGTCATGCAGTTGATGTGATCAGTGGCGCCAACTTCGATTAGCAGCGGTGCACTCTCACCATTTACCACGATGAAGGGTAAGTTCACACACACACATATAATTGTCTCGGTATTACTATATTTGTGGGGACATTCCATTGACTCGTGCATTTGGTGTACTTCTAAACACAACACTAACCTTAACCCCAGTAACCAAAAGGCAGTGCTTCTCTCCTTGAGTGTTTTTTTTTTTCAAAGTGTATTTGTGTCCTTGTGGGGACCGTTAAAATATCCCCACTTCTTTCAAATAATGAGGACATTTTGGTCCCCGCAAAGCAATAAATACACATAACACACACTGTGCGTTTTAAAGCGTGGTGTGTCTTGTGTTGAACTGACTGAAGACGGTGAGCTCAGTGTTTTCCTTTTTTCTCTCTTTCTGTGAGAGGAATGTGTGTCACTCCTGTGTGTGCAGCATCTGGTTGCCATTAAAGCGTTCGTGGTGTCAGGCTTGGTTGGCCGTGTGAGTGTACTTGTACTCATATCTTTATGGGGACGAGAGGTCCTCATCCTGACAGGAAAGTATGGAGAAAAAATGAACGAATGCGAGGACATTGTTTCTGATTATCACTACAAAGCAAGATGCTTTCATCAAAAAAATCGCTTGTGTTTAAAATTAATTAAATAAATACTGAGGTTCAGGTTTGAGTGCAGTTAGTACAGTTAAAGGTAGGTTTAGGTTTAGGCTACAGTACAGTACTGGTACACAAACCAGTAAAATTCAATAGTGCTTCTCAGTAGTAAAACAAAAGTGTGTGGTGTGTGTGTGTGTGTGTGTGTGTTTGGATACACTGCCAGATTTCAGACACTTCCATTCTTTACACAAAACCTTTTGTCTGACTGACCCGGTCACTGTGTGTATGTATTATGACTATTTTTATCATATTCACAGAGAAGAAATGAATAAAAAAGAAACTGCTGGAAAAGTGACATCTGTTTGTGCTTTATGAACCCATATAAATCTCATATACTCACCTAATACTTATATTACTCTAAACATAAAGTGTTTACAGTCACATTAGACTCAGTTGTTGGGTAATATGACTAAAATAAAGTCTGAGACTCTGAGAAAGTCAAAAGAATATGTATCACAGTATATGTGCACTCAACAAGACGTCTGTCACTTAGATACCTCATATTACTGCCTAATGAGATACTTTATTGTGACTGAATACCCAGAGAGCATCGAGATTAAGTGATGTCATCACTAGAGCATCTCATTTATCTCTCCAATAAGTGTGGATGATGGTTAGAACGCTGACTACTTATACAGCTGTTTACATAGATACTGACTAGTTAGACAGGCCTAATGAGTCAGTATTTAACATTTAGAAATATATGGAAGTTTACGTTAATCATTGTTTCAGCATCATAGGCGAATAAAAGTAAAGAAATGCAAAAATCTACAAGCGAGTCCAAAGTGATCCTCACTTAAGTTCATATAAGACTTATGTTGGTTGCAATGTCTTATCAATACTTTCTGTCTCAATTGCTGTGCATGTTACGTCAGTTCATTTATGACTGCAGTGCAACAAAACTTTTTTGCCCCACTTATGATCTGCTAAACATTCGGCAGTGCTCATTACAGTGAAATGCTCACTGAAGAACTGAACCCTAAAATACAAAAAAAACATAGAGGACTGCTATTCAAGACTGTTTGTGTTGTTGCATGAAAATGCACTTCTTTATACTGCTGTCCAGACTGTTGACACTCTCCAAAAACTCAAGGCTTCCTCTCTTTAGTCCTGATCTTCATCAGACTATCACCAGTTTGGTCCCCTGAAAATAGTCATAAGAGGACTGAGATTCATGTCTGATGAAGAGCTGAAGACAGCGGGTCATTTGTGGCTCACAGCTCAGCCAAAAACATGTTTGAATGAGGGAATATCTAAGCTTGTTGACAGATGGACAAAGTGTATTGAATATCTGAGAGATTATGTAAAATATGAATGTATTTGTCTTTTCTGACAACTGATTAAAATACATTCTAGAGTAGAGCAGATCACTTTTGACTGACCCTCGTATATTCACAGGTCAGCACATTCTTAGACTAAGCAGTTACAGCTTTATGCAGATTATATGTAAATCAAACAGAAATTCATTGGATATCATCAGTATGACCTCATCAGTGAGTCTAGATAACATCTTGTTATTCAGCTCTGGTGGTTCCAGCATATTGGAAAACTCGTCCTGATAACTTCAGCAGAGCCAGGAAAGTATAAACAACTCAGGCCTTGTGCTGCTGTGACACACAGTGCCGGCGGCACATTAACGGAATTTCATCCTAGAAACAAAACTAAACATACCCGGAAACCTTAAAGGGTCTACTTTTCAAATATATATAGCTTGAATCAAAATATATTTTTAGATAATTGTCAGAGGAGCTTAAATAAGCAGAGACACCTTTTTACAGAGCGAGTCAGACAGATCTGTCATTCATATGATAATGACATGGAAATTCCGGACATTCCATTGGAGGATTACCAGCCGTGGAATGTGTGGAATGTGAACCTGAACAAAGAGCTCTCACCTGAGTGTTCACACCTATCTCATAAATATTCAATCTAGGAACCAGTGAACTAGTGAAACACACGTCAGCTCACAATTAAAGATCTCGTATCCCTCTAAATTAAGTTATTAGGTAAGTAACTTTCTAAGACAGTTATTAGAGTGTAAGGGTGGATGTGTGCAGTCACTCCTTCACTGTATTTATCCCCTTTTCCCTTCAGACGACATGCTGAGCTCTGAGGCTAGGTAGAGGTTATGTGAACAGTGGAAAATAGTGAGTCAGCTTTATATAATTAAAAGAAAAGCTTCAGTGTATTCCCAAAAACCTGATGTCATTTGCCATGAAGGAGGGCTGGGAGGTTACTGTTTGTGTGAGGCTGTTTGAAAGAGACTTGGTCTTTGGTGACACCTGAGATGATCAAATTCAAGAGTATAAAATGTGCCAAATCATCTCTGGATGGAGAGTCATTCTTTAAGTAAAAATAGCACAGATTCATACAACTTCTGTTTACTTACATCTTTAATGAATTGACTTTAATCCCCTTGGCACAAAAATATGTCTGACTGAAATGAAATGTGGTATATTTACATGTAGCGCTGTGTCCTAAGGTTTATTACAAGCCAATCATCTCCTCTACAACTCACTGTACTGCCATCTGGTGGGAAGTACAGAAGAAACTGTAGTTACACTAGTAATATCTATTCATATTTGTGCTCAAACTTGTATAGCTGTCTTGTCTTTGTACACTAAATGTCCAAATGTTTGTAGACACACCTTCTGATCATTGAACCTGTTGCTCACACAGATGTGCAAATGCATACACAGCTAGCTTGTCTAGTCCCTGTAGAGAAGTTCTATCAATAGAATAGGACTCAGATAAACATTGTCCAATGCCAGGCGTGGGCTAGAGGGCCATAACATCCCCCAGTATTGACCTGTTGAGCAGTGTTCTCTGGAATGCTCCATCCAGTACTTTAGGGATGAGTTGGACCATTGGGGATGAGGTGGTGGTGGTGTTCATCAAATGATTCTTCAGACTGGTGAGGAATGTGCTATAGATGGTTCTGTATATCCCCAAAAAGGGTTCTGCTATCATCATGATGTTAAGTTTGTAATAACAGAGGAGCCACTTTTGGGGCTATAAAGAACTTGGGAAAGGGACCATCTAGAGGACATTCCTCATTAATAGAACTGTTTTCTTTACTAAAGAACCTTTGAAGAACCATCTCTTTTAGAGTGTTATGTAAGCTGAGAATGCAGTAGGCTATGCAGTTTTTTTTGCAAAGCCTTTGGTGAGCAGATAGACCTACATGCAAGTACAGGATACAGTCTGCAGTTGTGTAAATGTTTGTTTCTGGTGAATATACAGATGTCTCATGAATGCTGGGTTCATTTGAACTAACACATAATAACACATAAGGTCATATCAGTTTTCTTTGAAAATGTGAGAAAGCCATCTCTGTGCTTGTACACAGTAAGTTTAAGAGATTTTCTGTAGCACATCTCTCATTTAAAGTGTTTCTGGGAAGAGACGCTGAACACAAGGAGCCTCCCG
The DNA here is from genome assembly GCA_036984385.1 of Crenuchus spilurus. Lineage (NCBI taxonomy): Eukaryota > Metazoa > Chordata > Actinopteri > Characiformes > Crenuchidae > Crenuchus > Crenuchus spilurus. The sequence continues at coordinate 61,170 of BRDA01013245.1, read as the reverse complement.
TTACATGGTGATGCTGTATAAGGCCAGTCTTGTACACGTTTCTGTGAGTAGTGCAGGTTTAAACTGAGGAAACTGATAAACAAGTGCATATTCTTGAGCTGCGCATCTGTTCTGAGTTAGTAGCTTTTTCCTTTGTTTTGAAGTTTTGAGGTTGGAGAAGACCCACCGTTTGTTCCACACTTGACCTGGCTTCATTCACCGCTGCCTTTCTTTTTTTGGCCCAGCTACATTGTTCCTGTTCCATGTTGACTAAAATTCCTTCAGACTGACTTCACCATAAACAAATGATACATTTGGTGTGGAATGCTGTTTTAATAGCATCAAACACAACAGGTCTCTGACACACTCGAGGTGTTAATATAACGCGTGCGGATGTGCGGATGCTTAAAAACAGATTGTCAGTAACTGGGAAATGAGAACGTTTCCACAAAGTCTTTGGGAAACAACAAAAATAGTGAGAACATTGTTGAGCTGAGGAGATGGTCAGCTCATGTGGGAATTGTCTGCACACGGGCAGCATGCTTTTGAGCAGCCTTTCGTTTTTAAGGCCACATGCTTTATTTCTGGGTTACATGAAAAAGGATTCACTCCCACCACTTACCCACTTAGCCAGTTTGTTTGTGTTCCAGTTTTCCACATTATGTGTGTTTGTGTGTTAAATGTCTGTGTATTTGTATGCATTGGTGCTATATTAGGTCTGAGGTCTCGTCACCAGACTTTTCCGCCACCCACCTGCGGGGTCTGGTCTGGTGCGCTATCACTGTGAGTGTGAGGGTAGAGGGGGTTTAGGCTCCACAAAAATTTGCTTTCTTTATTTTTTCTGGACTCGGCGACACATAAAACCACCTCATGTCACCTCTCTGCTTTCCTGTGGGCGTAGAACTCTCATTAAAGGGCACCGGATTGGCTGCCGTGAAGACCGCTAGACTCAACTTTAAAGTCAGAACAGGAAATGAGAATGGCGTCATTCTGTGAACCTGAGAATTGATTTTTCTAGCTGGTGTTTCAATAATCAGCTTCACAACACGAGACCGCAGGCTTAAGCGGAGTGTTTGCGAACGTGGAAAAACAACATCATTATTACACAGCCAGCATTGGCAAGTTTCGCTTGAGAACAATCCAGACAAGTCCTGTTTGCTTTATTACTGGTCTGCTGAAATGAGACTTTGGACACTTCCAAACCATTTTGTTTCCATTGGAAGCACATTCCTGTCCACGTTGTTTCAGGTGCTTTTTACTGATGATGAGATTTTAGTTTCACTGAAGCACTTAATCATTAAGGTCCATGTTAGCGTTTCACACTCAAATCAGAACTACAGAGCCTCTCTTTGTCTAACACTTTTGTCATTCTGTCTTTCTGCAGACGACTTCAATGATGAGGAGGAAGTGCAGTCTTTTGGCTACAAGAGGTTTGGTGAGTAGCTTGCAGTTCCTGACCACCCAGAAGAAATATACACTGGCTGTTAGCATTTGGCTTTGAGAAGTATCTCTTCCTTTTGGATTCCCTCGCGAACGACAAACATGTATGAGTGCTGGTTGTTTTGCTTTCTCTTTGGCATCATGGACGTATCTGAAGGGAGGTGGATTAGGCTGTATGACTAAAGCAGACGATTGTAATGAACATGGTGGGGTCGTGTCCCAGCTTCTACCGTTGCTTTCCATGTAACCACATGCTAACATCATTAGCCAGTTTTTGCTGGCATTGGTGTGAACAGGCCTCAGCAGTTTCACTCAGAAAGTGATTTTTCCCACATTTAGTGTGGGTGAGGTATTGTCTTACGTTTTGTGTAGGTACATATGTGAAATGCTGTGGGCCTTTAAGAAGTTCTCAACTTTGTATTTGTAGTGTTCCATATGCTACGATTGCAGTAATGGTGCCTTTATGGTTCTGACAACAGCTCCCCCTCCATCTGCAAGTTTAACTGCTCTTGTAATGAAGTGCTAGAGAGGCTTTATTGATCTTGTGAAGTATTGTTTATGTTTCAAGTTACTGATGACAAAGTGGCCACATATTACAACATTGCAGAAGTCAAGATGGCTACAGTTTTACAAAAACTTACAAAACTCACTCGAGATGTTCACGTTTTTGCCAAACATGTACATCCACTTGTTCTCTTCTCTGCCAAGTTCATTGAGTAATCACAGTTGTTTGGAAAGGGCTGTTGTTTGTCATTTGATAGCTTTGAGTGTAGGTGGTCCGAGGAGCCCATTAAACAACACGAGGTACTTGGGACTCACCCACAGACTTATTTTAATAATGCCTAAAGGACAACGTATGGTCCATAGAAATGTAGCCCTCAGTTATGTAAGATATGGGTCTTAAAGGCAGGTGGTATTTTGGAAGCTTGTGTCACATTGTTCATAGCTCGATCCACAGTAGAGCCTGATGTTTGGAGGCTCTAAACCTCAGCCTATAGTTGTTTATGTTGTGAAAAGGTTTCAGACTTGGTCTGGAAACGCTCTTATGTTGGTGTCCTAAACAAGCCGGACAGCCTTAAGGCCCCGTGAATTCCACTTTTATGGAATCATGGAGAATTTGACATAATTCACACATGAAAAAGGATTTGCCATATAAGCATGGAATGTTCTCCATTTCAGCAATAACTGCCATCATTTGTTATAAACGCATCTACTTGAAGTATTTCATTTACTGAGAGGTGCAGGAGAGACACGCTTGAGTAGCCAACAGGCTCATTTGGCCAAGTCAAATATCACAACTGTCAAAAAAAGCAGAAAAAATGTATCACTGTCAGCCAAGTTTGGGAACGAGCATATCCCAACAAACTCTCAAGTCAGATGGTCAAGCTAGTGTAAGCTAACTTTCCAGTGAGCTCAGCTGACACTGAAAGCAGCTTCAGTAAATACAAAGTGCTACTCACTGTCATGAGCTCCAACTACATCAGGAATGCAAAAATAAATAAGCAGCTCATTCCTGCTTTACAGTAACGGACGTCATAATTGTGTTCAAACTTTATTCAGTTATTATTTCAATTATTTGAAGTTTGCAGTGTTGGCGAGAACCTGGTGATATGTTATGCATCATGATACAGGGATTATGAATATACAGTGAACCCCCGCCTATTTGCGGTTCAGCATTCGCAGATTCACCAATTCGCAGAATTTTCTCTAGAACATATCTACTTGTTATTGGCGGAAAACCCACAAATTTGCGGTTTGTTCTGTAGAACATATGTACTGTACAACAGTTGGGTATGTGCATGCTCCAATACTCAAACGCTATTGGCTGGCGTTCAGATGGCCGTACAAGGCCAGCTCTCACGGGCTCTAGAAAAGATAAACTGTGAATGTAAAACAAATGTCCAATAAACTAACTCTGCTGCAGTAAAGACACACTCCGGCTCACATCTACAGCCGGAAACTAGAAAAAGTAACATTGTCATTAAAAATGTTATTGTTTTGTATAAATATTCTGTCTTGAAATATTCTGTCTTGAATAATAATATATGGGCCACTGATGGCTCATATGTAGGTAACACTGTCACTGCCATATCTCTGCAGTAGTGGAAGTAGTGCAGAAGTGGACCACATCTATTGGTACATGTGGGCCAAATATGTGTTTTCAATATAAGGGCCATATTTGGCTCACATGCAGTTTGCCATTCCGATAGTGGGCTTGCAGTGCCATTTCTCAGCCAAAAGTGGCCCACGTCTGTATGTTATCTGAAATTAATAAAGAAAATGGTTCTTTTTAGAACCATTAACACTCAAAGTGTTCAAATGGTTCTTTCTATGGTGAAGGGTTCTTTGGATTGATGAACATTTTTTAATATGATTTTATATAGCCCCCAAAAGGATTCCTCTGTTATTACAAGCTCGACATTGTAACTACAGCAGTGAAGTAGCCTGTTTAGACTTAGCTAAGATCAGGATGTGGTTTGACTGGGATATTTACGTAACTATCAAGTTGATGTGTTTGTTAACAGTGTTATACTACCAGCTTCGTTCTGAGCTAAAGTCTGGACTTCTAACTTGACTGATCGACTACAACAGGAAGTGGAAAACATAATTTCTTGTTGATCCATTCCTTTAAAAGTCACACATGCATTGTTCGAGCTTGGAGTGTGTTGAGGGACCTCATTTACCCAGCCTTTGTAAATGATACTCATACCTTATAGAAATAGCACAACCTCACTGTGGCAAGAGTAACCCGATCCTCTACTTATCTCCAGATCTACACTGTCTGAAATGCTGGGGTCCCTCAGAGAGATTATCTCCCAACCTGAAGATCTGCTGACCTGTTTCCTGCACCCATTTCAGGGGTTTATTTAACTGGAGCTCATACAGCTGGCTGAAGGTCTGTGAGTTTGGAGGAGGTGCCGGTTGGGGCTGGTGGGTGTGGGGGTCTGGTGGGCTGGTTCCTGCTGTGTCAGCACTGGAGTGAGGAGCTGTGGGGGTGAGGGGTCCGCCTAGGGGTGTGTGCCCTGCTAACGGATACTAGCCATTTTTCTGAAACCAAAAGACTAACAGGCAAAGAATGAGTCCCGTCTCTGTCCTTCTTCAGGCAGATGTGTCTCTGAACCTGCTGGCTTCTACACTTTTCTGTTCAATTAAAGCTCAAAGCACCCATGTCCAAGCCAAACCCCCATCCAGTCCCT
>BRDA01013245.1:12081-29546 GCA_036984385.1 Crenuchus spilurus | reverse complement strand
TATAAAACTTGAAGGAGGAATTTCTAGAACTATACGACGTCACTTTGGAGGGTAGTGTCGGGGCAGAGACAGAACAGGTGCACGATGCAGTACAGAGACAGGAAAATATTTGTAATTTTTATGTTACATTATTTATTATTTTGTTCAAATCAAGCACTGTTTTACTTTTGACAATAAAAGTATTTGAAACAAGTTATCTGTTAAATCTTCATTTCCATTTATATGTATATAAATTAATACAAATTGTAAAAAAAATATCAGCCGATATATCGTTATCGGCATTTTCTTCCTCTTTATTATCGGTATCGTATTGGCCACCCCAAAATCCATATTGGTTGGGTTCTAATTTAAACCCAACTTAATTAGAAATGAGATGAGGAACCAGGGCTGTGGAATTATGAGACAGGTAAAGACATTCCCAAAACACGATGGGTTCAGGACTAGGACAGAGACATGACGTAGCACGTGGACAAGACAGAGACGGGGCTGTGATGGGAGGTTTCACTGCAGCATATCAAGATCTTTAAGGAGGAAGTTCAAAATATACCTGAATATTATTAGTTAAATAAAACCCTTTTATATTATTTTTCTTATTTAACTGAAAAATAACAACATGAAAAAAGATCAAGAAGGTAATGTGTCCTTAAACTTTGGACTGGTATTCTAAATCAATCAAAAACATGTACAGTCCATTCTGTATCTGGTACTAGTAATTGGGTTTTAGCTTGGTCTCATTGTTTCTCTGTTGTTTGTGTTCCTCAGTGGTCCAGAAGATGGACAATGTGACTGAAGGGATGGAGAACTACGGAGGAAAAATCATGGCTGTAGAGACAGACTTGAAGAAGCTTGGTTAGTTCCATCTGTTGACACTTTACAACTACATTACCAAATGGCTCACTCTGTATGTTATTTATTCATCTGGTTTAATGCTGTCTAAACTTTCACATGCAGATGATCAGGCAGGAGAGAAGTCCGTGAACGCCACCACTGAAATCATGTCTTTTAAAGCAGAAATAAACACATTGCAAAACCAGCTTAACAACATTGCCCTGACTGCTTTTACTAATAAAGCAGCTCTGGATGAGCTGCGTCTGGCTGGAGAGGATATGCAGAGTGGCCACATTTCTCTGAAGGACCTCCTAGAGAGCAATGTCAACACCATCCGCAGTGTGAACCGTACTTTGAATGCATACAGTAACCTCATCGGGGGGCTGAAGACAGACACAGAGCGACTCCAGTCTGAGCTGCAGACGCAGACGAGGGAGCAGAGCCGCTCTGTCCACAGCCTGAATGGCCTCAACTTCACACAGAGCCAGCAGAGGAACCTCATTGGCTCCCTCCAGAGGTCAGTGGAGGATGCCAGTCAGGCTGTCCAAAAGCTGAAAAACGACTACCAGAGCTTACAACAGACAGCCAGGCAGACCAAGGCAGATACTGACTGGCTCAGGGAGAAGGTGCAGAACCTCCAGGCGCTAGCTGCTAACAACTCTGCCTTGGCACGCTCCAATAGTGATGCTATTGAAGATGTATCCTCTCAGCTCAACTCGCTGTCTGAACAGGTCCAGAATGCCTCATCTGTCACTGATGGTCATGATCAGAGCCTGCGCGAGCTCATGGATCAGCAGAGAGACCACGACAATGCCACCTCCGGCAAGTTTGACACTCTGGAGGCACGTTTGGACCACAATGAGGAGCATATGGACCGCATCACAGGCAATGTGAGCTTTGCCACGCAGCTGCTGGGAGCCATCAGTTCTGACTTGAATGGGATTCGTGGCTGTGCAGAAACAGTCACCAGTCACACAGAACTGCTGTTGGCCCTCAACAGCAGCGTCCTGGAGGCCAGGGCTGATGGCACTGAGCTCAAAGCCCAGCAGGAGGAGCTTGCCAACAGACTTGATAAGGAAGTGACCAGCCTCTCTATCGTAATGGAGGAGATGAAACTGGTGGACAGCAAACACTCACAACTCATCACAAACTTCACCATCCTTCAAGGTTAGTCGTTGAATCTGTTAATCACATTCTACCACTTAAAGTAAATTTTATTGAATTGTATAGCAATGTTATTTGCCCTTCTGTTCATAGGCCCACCTGGTCCTAGAGGCCCGCGGGGGGATCGAGGACCCCAAGGAATTGCAGGAAAGCAAGGTGAAAGAGGTGAAACTGGGGAAAGAGGTCCATTAGGTCCACCAGGACCTAAAGGAGACAAAGGGCTGCATGGAATTCCAGGGGTCCCTGGTGCTAAAGGTCCACCTGGACCAAGGGGAAGTCCTGGATCAAAGGGCTCCAGAGGATCAGGGGGTAGGGCAGGACCTCCTGGAGAGAGGGGTGATCCTGGTTTGCCTGGGCTTGCTGGCAGAGATGGTCAGCCAGGTCCTCAGGGGCCACAGGGGCCACAGGGTCTCAGAGGCCTTACAGGACCTCAAGGACCACCAGGCCCTGCAGGACCTATTGGTCCATCTGGTCCACCTGGTCCACCTGGAACTCTGACAGTACCTCCAGTCCAAGTGGCTAAACCTATGCCTCCCACAGAACCAGAAAGCTCAGTGTCTCACCAAATTCAAGAGCCTGTTCCCTCCGCTACATCAGGTAAAACTTGTTTATGTCCACTGAAACTATATCCTTGTGAACGTATAGTTCTTTTGAGGTGGTTCTGTTCAAATAAATATAATCAGTATCTTCAGACATCTACACAGTGGTTATGTTCCTTTTTACAGACTGAACCCGTAATACAGTAGTCCCTCGTTTTTCGTGGGGGTTACGTTCCAGACTAGCATTATTCCAGCATTATTTTAAGGCTTTAGAAACCCTTCCCACACTCTTATACATAACCATTTCCCACTCCCTTAATAACATTTTCCATACTCTACATGTACAGTACCTTCAAAAAACTTATACTGTAATGTTCATAAAAAAATTTAACTGTTAAACCTACATCATTTTAATAACATACATACAGTAATTCTCCCTTCCTTCAACATGTCGAGAAGCTCAATCTTCTCTTTTATCATCAGCATCTTTTGGTGGCTTTTGGATTCGTTGCCAGCATCCTTAGAAGCCGCAGAACGTTTGGGTGCCATTGTAGGGATTGAATAAATTCAGTTTTTACAAAAATCTCACAAATACAGTACATACACAACACCGCAGATAGAAGACTACGCATGCGCAGCAGTCGGATGCCGAAGTGAAATGGAAGATGAGAGATCTTACTGTACAGCGCTCACTACACATCTGTAGTAAATACATATACACAGTACCGCACATCAAATTCCCCACGAACTTCAAATTTCAGGAGCAAAAATTCCCCAAAAATTATTTAACATTAATATTTTTTAAATCACGTGAAACAGCGAGTCTGCAAAGGTCGAACCGCGAAATAGAGAGGGACTACTGTATTTGTTAATGTAAAATGTAAATGTAAATGAATTCAGTTCCACTGTTGCTTTTTTCCATTATATATGTTTTTGTGCATTCAAGTCTGTCTCCGTTAGTGAATACAAATAGCAATATGAGACACTGACTGAAGTGAGTCTCATTTTATACAGGAGATGAAGTTGAGCTTGGCTTCATAGAACTGAACAATTGAAAATATTGGTTCACTACACTGAATTACATTTCTCATTACTAACTTCAGGAACAAAACGTGTACACATTTTTTGTTGTGTTTTATGTAATTATAGTTATCCAACTGTCAATGTAATAGAAGTAGGTATTAAAAGAGACTCATACTTATGTTTATAGTATTTACTAAGAGTCTCTTTTAATACCTTCTTCTATTAATGACTACTTCACCGCCCCTTTACTGCTGTGACATTTTGAATTTAGCCACTGTGGGACTAATGAAGGATTATCTTATCTTATCTTATCTTATGTAACAACAAAGAAGTACAGTTTTCTTTTCTAAATCTGAAATCTATCAGTTTATTTGTAACATATCTCTCCCGTTCCTTACAGATACCTCAGAAATGAGACTAGAAAGTATTTATGCTCTCCTTTTACTTGTTTTACTCTTTAGGATGCCCACCCCAATGGTTGAGTTACAGCGACAACTGCTACTACTTCTCAGCTCCATCAGAGAGGCTAAATTTTGATGAAACAAAACAAATATGCAACAACAAGACTTCTTCTATGCTCATCATCAATGATGAAGAAGAACAGGTTTGCCAATTTATAGCTCATATAGTTTAATCTGCAATTTAGCACTTATTGACTAGTTGCATGTACTGAAATTGTATAGATTAGACAATGACTGCTTACTGTGTGATTTTGGAAGCTGTTCAGTTGCATACTGAACCTTTGATAGCAAAAAACATGCTATGTATGTTTGTTTTTGTTTCAGCTTTGGATACGGAAGCAAATTGCAGGAAAGGGTTACTTTTGGCTAGGCCTTACAGACATTCTAGAGGAAAACACCTGGAGATGGGTGGACGGTAGCCTTCCCACTTTTACGTGAGTAAATCTATATTCCATAAAAAACAAATGCACCAGGAAATGTGCCTGAACTATTTTTATGCCAGAAACTTTGATTAGATTAGATTAGATTAGATTCACCTTTATTGTCACTGAGCAGAGTACAGGTACAGAGCCAAAGAAATGCAGTTAGCATTTCCAGATAGCATGTAGTGTTATTTACCTGAAGTGCTGTAAGTAATCATTGAGGTGGTACAGTGAGTTGTAAAGATTGAATATGTCTATTGCCAATAAATAATATATGCATTATTAAGAGAAAACATAATTATGTTAATTATGTAATTATTTAACCTGTTATTAATTTTAATTTCACACTAGGAAGTGGAAACCAGGCCAGCCTGATAACTGGAGCCATGGCCATGAGGATGGCGAGGACTGTGCAGGGCTGATCCATGAGGCCAACTGGAATGATTTCTACTGTACAGATCGCATCGGATTCATCTGTGAACGTGCAAATGAGAGTGAGTAATAATTTCACTGATTGCACATCTTTAGGTACATGTAGAGGAGGGTACAGTAGCCTAAGCGCATACTGATGCTCCCAAACTAGCCCCCAGACTACTAACAAGTATTGTTACTGCTGTGAAATCATAACTTAACTACTAATAACTTCAGTGGAAGATACAGTAGGGTATATTCTTCTGTTTTTGATTCATTTTTGGTCTAAAATTTAATGGTAAAACATAACAGTCATATCCAGTGTTGCTCTCAACTAGCATAACATGAAAGTAATACCACAAATTTGTAACTTAATGTTATTAAAATGTAACTAAATTAAATTTCTCACTGTAAAATGCATGTAATGTACAAACTATATGTAACTAATTATTCTGCACCTATATATATATATGTATATATATATATATATATATATATATATATATATATATATATATATATATATATATATTCAAGTAGTTATTTAAGTGTTATATAAAAGTTGTATGTTCTGTACTCACTGAAAATCACTGGTTCCCTACAGGAGAAGTTCCAGTTTTATAGCATCCACTGCTGGTCCAAGAGAGAAGAATGGACATGACAATCAGGGAGACTACTTAAGTGGCCTCTGTCACATGACTTCCTTACAAAGCAAGGAGTGTGTGGCTTTGCCAAGAGACAATTTTAATGATACCTGATGGACAGGAAAGAAGATGGCGACAAATCAGCAATAATTCGAAATCTGTCAAGGCCACAAACTGTTTTACAAATACAGTAGATACAGATATTTCCAGTCAAGGTCATGTCTCACTGCATGAAGGTGGAAAGGCTGTAAAGTATTATAAGCACACAGTTGTAAATAACCTTTATAAAATCTTTTTACATTATATGTCAAACACAATTGATGCCACAGTAATCCAGTGCAATACAAAGAGCTTTGCAACTACTTTCATTGTAATGAACTACAATCACCTTAAACCATAAGCTACACACAGTACAAAGCTGTTTTCATTGTAAACTGATTATTGTTCACACCAAAGTCATTAGCTTACCTTTATTGTTTTGTGTGAATGTTTTTTCTTGTCTGTAATACCAGTGGTATGAGTGGTAGCTATGTATAAAATAGCGCATTTGAGCATACAATATACATGTAGTCCTGAAAGATAGCCTGAAGTAAAACATACTTGATATTTTCCAATAATTTTCTATGTTATAAAATGAATTATTTTTGTTGAATGTTAAAAAAGCTCCTCTAATGCAATGGGTCTAATCAAATCAATGGAAACACCTTGTGAAACACCTCACAGGAACATGCAGCCTATTTTATGTTATTTACTATCTTGATCAGGAGTGTTGTACAGAAATCATTGTCTTTAATTATCACTTCAGATGTGAATGTAGAGACTTTGCTCTAGAAATGTTAACATCCATCTGTACCATTTTATCTTCACTCAGCAGGAGGGGGCTTCCAAAAATTAAGTGTCAAGTGCCTTGAATGTGTAGATAACCTCAATCACTTCTCTTAATCAGACTGACTTTCTATAACAGCCGGCCTGAATGTGACTGAATGTACACAGAGAAACCTGATTTCAAGCCACGTTGCTCTGCTTCATTGTTTTTATTGTTCGTAAACACCTCAGTCCAACAGTCTTTAAGGGGATGTGAGTTCATGAGGCATGTTTTCCCCACATACTGCAATAAAGTGGATGAAAACTGAACCAAATCACAGTGTGGTTACAGAGCCTATTCAGTTCAGTCCAGTGCAGTTTTATTTGCTTAGTGCTTGTTTTACTACCTTTATCACACTTCAGCTTTAGAAACCCTCATCAACAGTGTTAGAAAAAAGCACGAGGACGAAATACTAAGATAAACCAAAACTCAACAACCCATCCTGCTTTTGTTGACACTGACAAAAGTGGTAGCGAGATTGGAAAATACCACGCAGAGGAAAAGTCCAGCTGTCAATTGGATGCTGGTTATTAGACATATAGTACATATAATCAGGGGCGGTCCTAAACTCCACCCCTGCCCCCTCCTCTTCCCTTTCTATCACACAAACCTGGCTGTCAGACCTCAGCAGTAAGCTACATGCAGTGCACCTTTCGGAGCACGCCCACTCCCCGCAAGTGGGTGACAGGCAACCGATATGCAGGCTAGACAGGTCATATAAAATAATGTTCTTTTTTTTTTTTTTTTTTTGAGGACAGGGCCAGGGCTTGTGTCGCCCCTGTTGAGGTGCCACCCTGGGCAACTGCCCATCTTGCCCATATCAGAAACCATCATTGCATATAATACATCTTAGATATATAAGTGTTTGGAGTCACAGAATTTTCCATGATGACACTTTTATTTGACAATACTTTTCTAACCGTTTTAAGTCTATAAAAAATCAACAAATGTTGCTGCTCCAGGTACTCAATCATCTATAGTAGAAGGTGAGGTAGGACCGTGTCACTGCTTTATTACTTCAGTTTTGGTGTCTCCTTTAAAATGTTGACAGTGAGTTACAGCTCTCTGAAATGTAGCACATATCTGGCACAAGGCATCAGGGGATATAGCAGTATCATGGATACACTATAATATATAATATACGGTGATATTATTAAATGACCAGCTGCAATAACCACTATTAATCACTAAAATAGAAGATTTTTTCAGCTAGACTGTTTTTGAAAAAGAAAATTTATCTTGCTCAAAGCACATATTCCTACTGCCCACACAGAAGTGACCACTGAGCTTAGAGTGTCACAGAGTGTCATCAGCAGGTTGTAACAGAGATACAGAGAGACTAGAAGAGTCACAGAAAGGCATAGAAGTGGACGTCCTTTGGCCACATCTCACACTGATGACCGCTTTATTGTGAACAGTGTTCTGCAGAACCGGATGATGATGCCACACAACTCCAGGCACATTTAAGGGAGGTGAGAGGTACCAAGTGTCATGTCAGACCATTCTAAACCATTCATATCAGTGTGGTCTGTGTGCTAAACGACCTGCAAGGGTACCTGACCAGACCACCAGGCACAGGCGTGCACAGAGTGAAGTAAAATCTCTCTTCTCCCATTTCACTTTCGCATCCCACTGCTGCCAAGAAATTCAGCAACTGAAGAATGGGATGCCATGGTTCGTCCTTTGCAGTTCAGTACAAAACACATTTTTCACTCAGCAGCAGCAGCAGCAAGTGTCCATATCTATGTTCATGGCCGGCGCTGGCACGCAGAGGACGGGATGTGAAAGGCTGGGTCTTTCTTTTGCGCGAAATAATATTAACAGTATTTAGCATAATTACTGTAAGTATGTTATTTAAATGATCTAAATTTAAGGGTTTACATTACTGTACTTGATTCTGAGGGTAACACGTGAGAAAGAATGAGATGCAGGTGTTGTGCTGCCCATACTGGACCTTTGTGCCAATGCGTCAACTAACAGCAGTCACTCATATCTTGAAATTTCGCTCGGATCTCGAACAAAAATATGGACGGAGTCGCAGCTCGTATCTTAAAAAAATGTTGGTCTGCTCGCATCCCAAGGTACCACTGTATTTCACTGTAGCATGAATTTTTTTCCATAATTTTTATCTGAAAGCCAAATATAACTTTTTGTGCATAGCGTATGTTTACAGTGCATTAAAAACACAGAAACATTGATTTTTGGTATACTGGTGTTTGAATAAGTCCTAAAGAATTATTGTATTGAGCACTATCAAGTTTTTGCTGAAGTGCGCCCGTTGACTAAATCTGAGTCCCTTCAGTGCTGTTCAGCCTGGAAAAAGTACTTCTGGGACAAAAATAAATAAATAAAATTATTTACAGTTCAGCAGTAAATAATAATAATAAACTAGAAAGGTGCATTTCCTGAAGGAAACACAGGATATTGCGCATTGCTAAAATGGCCCACAAGCTAAGGTATCCCAGTTGGTTTGTAAGGTGATGCTGTGGTATTTGTAAGGTGATGCTGTGGTATCTGTGGTGGTTGCTATGGCCCCCAAGTCGGTTGCTATAGGCCACAAGGCCGTTGCTATGGCACCCAAGGCGGTTGCTATGGGCCACAAGGCCGTTGCTATGGCACCCAAGGCCGTTGCTATGGGCCACAAGGCCGTTGCTATGGGCGACAAGGCCGTTGCTATGACACCCAAGGGCGTTGCTATGGCACCCAAGGGCGTTGCTATGGGCCACAAGGCCGTTGCTATGGGCCACAAGGCGGTTGCTATGGGCCACAAAGCGGTTGCTATGGCACTCAAGGCGGTTGCTATGGCACCCAAGGTGGTTGCTATGGGCCACAAGGCCTTTGCTATGGCACCCAAGGCTGTTGCTATGGGCCACAAGGCCGTTGCTATGGGCGACAAGGCCGTTGCTATGACACCCAAGGGCGTTGCTATGGCACCCAAGGGCGTTGCTATGGGCCACAATGCCGTTGCTATGGGCCACAAGGCGGTTGCTATGGGCCACAAAGCGGTTGCTATGGCACTCAAGGCGGTTGCTATGGCACCCAAGGTGGTTGCTATGGACCACAAGGCCTTTGCTATGGCACCCAAGGCCGTTGCTACGGGCCCCAAGGCCGTTGCTACGGGCCCCAAGGCCGTTGCTATGGCACTCAAGGCGGTTGCTATGGCACCCAAGGTGGTTGCTATGGGCCACAAGGCCTTTGCTATGGCACCCAAGGCTGTTGCTATGGGCCACAAGGCCGTTGTTATGGGCGACAAGGCCGTTGCTATGACACCCAAGGGCGTTGCTATGGCACCCAAGGGCGTTGCTATGGGCCACAATGCCGTTGCTATGGGCCACAAGGCGGTTGCTATGGGCCACAAAGCGGTTGCTATGGCACTCAAGGCGGTTGCTATGGCACCCAAGGTGGTTGCTATGGACCACAAGGCCTTTGCTATGGCACCCAAGGCCGTTGCTACGGGCCCCAAGGCCGTTGCTACGGGCCCCAAGGCCGTTGCTATGGCACCCAAGGCCGTTGCTATGGTACCCAAGGTGGTTGCTATGACACCCAAGGCCGTTGCTATAGGCCACAAGGCTGTTGCTTTGGCACCCAATGCGGTTGCTATGGTACCCAAGGTGGTTGCTATGACACCCAAGGCGGTTGCTATGGGCCACAAGGCCGTTGCTATGGGCCCCAAGACCGTTGCTATGGCACCCAAGGCCGTGGCATTGGCCCCAAGGCGGTTGCTATGGTACCTAAGGCGGTTGCCATGTCTCTATGTGAAAATGAATGGGAAGAACGAGGGATGAAAAGATAGCAAAAAGAGAAGTGCAGGTCAGTATGGCCCTGCGGCCCTGCACTAGAGCTCTGTTATCTGTCCTGATGGAGTACATGAATGTTGGTGGCTGTTGGGACACAGAAACTCCGTGGCTTGAGTGTATGTGAAAATGAATGGAAGTCAATGGGAGGAACGAGGGAAGAAAAGATGACAAAAAAAGGAGTGCGGGTCAGTATGGCTCTGGACTAGAGCTCTGTTACCTGCCATGATGTAGTATATCAATTTTGGTTGTTGTTTGGCAAAAGGAACCCTGGAATTTGATATGGGTGAAAATGAATGGAAGTCAAAGGGACGAAAAAGGGATGGCAATAAAACGACAAATAAACGAGTGCGGGTCAAAACAACAGTTCATTTCTGCTCGGGGGCCTGCCCTGATATAGTGTGTCCGAAATGGTGCGAATCGGTCAAGCAGAAGTATAGTAGATGAGCATGCATTTTTGCTCCACATTCATTCTCTATGGGGAAATATTCCCAGATTAAGGAAGATTTTAGGAAAACCGCACATCCGATCAAAATTCTGTATACGAGCCCGGATCACACAATCGGACCGAATAATCTGGAGTTGGAACGGTGTCGATATCTCGAAAACGACAAGAAGCGCGTCAAAAATCCGGCGGAAGAAGAATAAGAAGAAGAAGAAAAAGAAGAAGAAGAAGAAGAAGAAGAAGAAGACTATATGAAAAACGAATGCAATATAATAATAATTTATTTTATGTAGTTGCTGTATTAAAACCCTACAATTTGGGCATGCAGATTCAAAAGGACAGATCTAAAAATACACTGAACTTATAAATGTAAAAGTTTTTAAAAGTGCAGTTTACAAACGTAAAACTGTTATTAGTGACAGAGAGCTGTGATTGGCTGAAATCGAGATACGCGGGATCTGATTGGTTCAGTCTAAATACTGAGGCAACCCGTATAACACTAACCGCATGGATATGATCCAGCTGTACTGCACAAACTGTGGAGCTGTAACTGTTTGGATTTGAGGCATTTCAGTTTCAATTGCGAAGCGACTGCTTCTTTTCACAGACAAGTGTGTGGGGGCGATATCAGCTCACTACTGTCGTGAACTTGCACGCCCACAGTCACGTGATTAAATCATATGGTAGATGAGCGCTTCCCTTGCTCCCCATTACTGTGTTTTTCCTCTCTCTGGTGTACAGAAAAAAAAACAATATATTCCATATATGAATCGTTAGTGTACGTTTGGGGACATACAGTTGTAGTATTGTGTAGATAGATTCTTATGTAGTTTTTGTAGTGACTGGCTGCCTTTATGCGCCGTGTTGTTACACTGTTTAGCTTTGGCTCTCCTTTCCTTTATTATGTGTATTAATTTATTAACTAAGTGCTGACACAAAGGAAACGAAGAAGAGCACCGAGTTCAGACATATATATCTGCTGTTCTCGTTTACATCCCTCGGCGATGCCTCTTTTCACGTCCAATCCTTTTGATCAAGATGTTGGTAAGTTGAATAAACATAACGGATCTACAGAACCTACTGTTAGCACGCTAACGTTAGCTCGCTAACGACTTTTGTGCTGTTAGCGGTTTTGTGTTCGCTGTTTCTACACTGAGTGGTTTGTTTTTATCTTTGTAAGTTATGGTTGAGCTGCCTGTTAAATAAAACCACAGCAAAGCAATGATATGCTACATTTATTGATAATAAATTACATCGGCGTCGCGGTAACATTAGAATGCTAGGCTAGGCTAACAAACGCTAGCTGGTGTTATTTTGGTTTGGTTAACGCTGGCTAATCGTTCGTTCACGACGAAAACGACCTGCCCCGAGTCTTAAACCAGTGTTTGAAGTCAGAACTTCGCTTTAACTCTCTATTAGACTAAATGTGATAATTATTCTGAGTCTGTCCAGAGTTTTATTCACTAGTCTTGGCTGAGAAACCACAGTGACACTGCAAATGTTGGAGAAATTGAGTTAGCCAGCTAATGTTAGCTTTAAGTGACAGTGCTTCTAAACACTGTTACTCTTAAAACAGTCATAATGAAATAACATTATCGCAGCATGTTTTTTTAAATAATGTGTTATAAGGCAGTCTCTGTTAAACTTCAGTCATTTAGACAGCTGTATAGAATGGAGCAGAGAAATGTATTTTGTTTGTTATATATGCAGTGATTTTTAGTAACTCTACCTTTAGATATTATTTAAAATCAGTTATTGTTTTAGCTATTTTTAAAAATATTTTCAAAATAATTGCTTTATCATTTTGGTAGTGGTTTTCACTTGTTCAGGTATTCCAAAGCAGGTCTTTGTGAAGGATATCACATTTTTAAATTAATGATAATATATTTGTAGTCTGCAGGTTACAATTCATCATAAGTCATTTATTTTTCTTCATTATGATTTTTAACATAACAATTACTAATACATCAAGTGTTCATAATTTAATTCACAAATGTAAGCTGACATGTTTTATTTGTATTACACAAAGTGACTTTTCAAGCGTTTTTTGTTTTTAATTTTGATACTGTTTGATTAGCAAATTTATTTCAAAATGAAATATTTTAATAATGTGAGATTCAGGATTTCTGATTTCATGAACCATAAGTCAGACAGATTAACATTAAAATATTGTAGTTAACTTTTTATGTTAATTATGAACTTTTTGTAGTATTCTAATATAGTGATGTGGCTCTGTATGTAGGCCAAGTCCAATACTGTGATTCAAAGGTTAGTGTTTGTGAATAAGTAACATTACAAGATGTTGATCTTGATGTCATTAGCAGAAAAAGGACTCGTATTGTATTCAAAGAAAACTTCTTTTTCCCCCACAATGTATTTACTCAGACACTGTAGACTCTCCAAAAGGAAGGGCTCACATAATGTACACAATTATCAGTTTTCTCCAGTTGAACAAGATGACTTCGGTGTTTGTTTTAGCTACGTTTATCTTCAATCTAACGAAACAATCTTTGGACACCAAACATGCCTTGACCAGTTTGCATTTGGCTGAGGGGAAAGTTGTTGATTTTGCAGGGAATCATTTATTTAACCTGCCAGATGTATTCACAGTACACTAGTGTTAACATTTTCTTAAATTCAGGAATTTGGTTTCTCTGCAGAGAAAGCAACCAGTGAGATGAACACAGCTGAAGACTGGGGCCTTATACTGGATATATGTGACAAGATTGGACAGTCGCGCACCGGGTTAGTTGAGCCAACCATTCTTCCTTTTTAATCATATCTGAAACTTCTCTGGTTGATGAAGTCTGTCTGTACAGTGCTACAGAAAGTTTGGAGTCATGCAGAATTTCCCATGATGCATACTTTCTCTGTTGTAACTATTTAAAAATTATCCCTGTCCCAAAGAGGTAGGACAGTGTCATTGTTTTGTAGTTTAATGTTGTTTTCAGTTTAGTTTATTTTTAGTGTTTTCCATAAGTTGTTGATGGAGTTTATAGACTTTAGTACAGTTGTTTACTCTCCACTAGAACTGTAGCTCTCAAGACACCATTTATAATGATTTGCTAAAACAGGAGATATTAGTCTGTAAAGAACCTCATGCTATAATCTGTTTAGTGCTATAGAACTAATGCTAGTTCCCATCATGAGTTCACCATATTCTTATGTCCCATGATGCCTTGCACAAGGTGTGTGCTGAACAACTGTACTAAAGTCTATAAGCTCATGGTCAACAACACTGAATTAAAAAGCAGTCTTACGTCACCATTCTACCATAGAAGATTGGGTTTCTGCATTTGTAATTTTTATCATCCTTGCTAAACCATTTTATAAACAGAGTTTTCTTCTGAAATGAAGCTTTTGAAACTTTTGAGAGGAAATGTAGATCAGACAAGGTGATTGTTTGCTTTCCTTTTGTATAGCCCTAAAGAATGCCTCCGCTCCATAATGAGGCGAGTCAACCACAAGGACCCTCACGTAGCCATGCAGGCACTGACAGTAAGTCTATCAGTTCTTGAGTTTTTCAGGCTTGTCGAGTAGTTTTGGTTTTGCTTAATGACCTCTGATTTCAAATGCAAGATATTTATTAAAGGCCTTTGACAGGATGAATGAACCAGTGTAACACATTATCCTAGCTGCAAGCGCAGTGAGCGAGTAGTGACAAAATGAGAACACTCCCATTATAATCAACAAAACTGTCTTCAGCTTCAGGCCTCAGATAGTGATTTGATGCAGTGTGGTGTAACTTTTTATGACGGATGCCGTGGTTCAGTTTTTGACATGTCACTTTTATATTGCACATCAACAAAATAGATGAGGCTGACTTGGAGTAACAAAAAAGCAATAGTTTTAATATTAAAGTGTATGTTTTGTATATTTAGCTGCATCATCTTGCCTGGATGGCAGTAATGTTGTTAGCCCAATAAACTAAGCTGATCTTTAAATAACTGTTCAGAGATGTTTGCTATCTGCTATACACCGCTTTATTTGGTTGCACAATTGAAATCTTAAAATATCATATAAAGAAAGATGAAGGGCCAGCTTTGATACGGTGGTCACTTTATAATTATAGATGTCCTGAAATCATATGATACAGAAATTTTTTATTTTTATTTTTTAGTTTACATGTTAAGCTTCACTGCTGAACATATTTCCTTTTACCCAGTTATTAGGTGCTTGTGTGTCAAACTGTGGAAAAATATTCCATTTGGAAGTGTGTTCCAGAGAGTTTGCCAGTGAAGTTAGCAACGTCTTAAACAAGGTATGTGCACTCCTTTGAGAGAATGACAGTCTATTTCTGTTAAGAAACCAGAGCTTGATGTGTAATTGTTTGTTTAGGGGCACCCAAAAGTGTGCGAGAAGCTTAAGGCTCTCATGGTGGAATGGGCTGAGGACTTCAGGAACGACCCTCAGCTCAGCCTCATCTCTGCTATGATCAAGAACCTCAGAGAGCAGGGTGTGACCTTCCCAGCTGTTGGTTCCCAGGTCAGTACAATAACACCATGATCTGCATTTGTTGAACTTGTTGAAGAAATGGTGTTTATTAGTGGTCCACATTTTCTAATGTTCAAGTGCCAACACCGATACATATTCCGATACAAGAGCTTTTCTTTATTTTAATATTGTCATTATTATTGTTTGTTCTGTGTTTGTTACATCATGAAGTTGAAATGCACCACACAGCACTTCTTATTAGAAGAGCAAAAATATACACAAATGCATTGAATTTACATGAATTCTAAAGGAAATTGTTACACTTATAATATACCTTAAACCTCAAAAAAACATTATAGTAAGTTAAGCACAGCTAAGCTTGGATGCATCATCTAAACTGGTTAAGTGTTGGGACAGTTTCAGTATATGAAAATAATGTTATTTTCATTTCAGTTCTGCAGCTTTATAATAATGTTTAAACATAATGCTGACTATTGCAATGATGATTTGTGACCATCATATTGCAGGCAGCGGAACAGGCTAAAGCCAGTCCTGCATTAGTGGCCAAAGACCCAGCAACATCCTCAAACAAGAAGGAAGAAGAGGACCTGGCTAAAGGTGTGTCTTGGAGTCCAGTCCAGATGTTTTTAAATTGATATTTTTTTCTCATACTGTATGGCCTAAATGAACACACACTCATGAAAGGTGTCATTTCTATGAGCCAGTATTGTAGTATAAATTGCATCATATGCTCTTTAATGGGCCAAACACAATTTTAAATAACATAATTTTATTACAGATACAGCAGCAGTAGTCAAATAACACAAATGTTTCATGTCAGACATGGAATAAAACTGCTACAGAGGTCTGCCAAAATGAAAATAATAAAATGGCTAATTTCCAGTGGGAATTGAGGCAAAACAATCTGCAAAGTCTGATCTTGACTTATTCCAATCTCGTCTTCATAGTACATACATTTTGAAGGTTGTAATTGTTTCCTTATCCTATTGTGTGCAGCAATCGAATTGTCTTTGAAGGAGCAGCGTCTGCAGCCACAGACCTCACTCTCTGGACTGTACCCAAGTGCTAACAGCCTTTTAACGTCCCACAAACCAGAGGGCCGAAAAGTCCGGGCTATTTATGATTTTGAGGCAGCGGAGGACAACGAACTCACCTTCAAATCAGGAGAAATAATCACCATCCTCGATGACAGGTAAGCCTTCACAAAAAACATGTGAGGACGTGAACTTTTTTCAGGCCTTCTCAGCATTGGTGACATTGAAGCAGTAATGAGTAAGTATATTGTAATGAATAGGGATATTGTGCATGACACAAATGTATGTCTTGGCACCCCAGCAGGAAGGGTAACCACAAGTTCTCAGGTGTAGTACATTTGGCAGAAGGAATTAATCAATTTGCTAGTACTGTACCATACTCTCAAGTTCTTCAGTCTTTTTGAAACAACCCAAATTTGTGTCAAAGAATTTTAATTTGACCCAGCAGCACAAATTATGTGTATGTACAATATGGTAGGGCAGCTGCACTGTTGCAAACAGGGTAAATCAGTGTAAACACTGATGAGAAGTTTGGACAGTAGAGAAACCAGACGTGTGGACTTGAGTCACATGACTTGGACTCAAGTCCGACTCAAGTTACCAAACTGACAACATCACTTGAATTAGACTCTACCTAGACTCTACTGAATTGGACTTGAGATGTAAGACTTGTAAAGACTTGAAATCCCCATTTGAACATAATAAATAAGTAAAACTGAATCACATAACTGGATCATTTTGTATTAAATGGTGCTGTAACGCTTGTCACTAGCCGATCCGTTTTCTCTGCCTGATTTGTACCGCGCATGTGCATAAGCACGTCATTTCCAGATAAAGTTTTACGAATTGCATTGAATCAGTCATTTTGGTGAAGGATGAAAACTTTTGTACTTTGTTTTATTACATTTATGTTTAATTGTTTAAAAAACATTTATGTTTTTTGCACTTTGCATGATTACTTACTAAAGGGTGAATTTACATCGACGTGGGGAGCAGACATGTGTTAAACAACAGCAGGGTTGCCAGGTCCCCAAAAATCTCCATCCCGATGTTTGACATAGAGCGCCCTATACAACCTCACACCAGCCTAAAATCTAGAACGTCCAATCACAGATATTATTGTTAGCATTATTATTATTAGTAGTAGTAAATATAATGTAAGAAGAACATACCTACATATTTGATTTTCTTATATATATATTTTATTATTTTAATAATAAAATAATATTATTTTATTATATTATATTCCTTTCACTCAAAAAGTACCATTTGAAACAATTTAAAATGATTTATTGAACAATTTCCACTTTTTTGTTAAGTATAAATACACTTTGTCATATGTAAGTTATTTTTGTTATAATAAATACAAACTTTAAAAAT
>BRDA01013245.1:0-11981 GCA_036984385.1 Crenuchus spilurus | reverse complement strand
TTTATTAGTACTCTTATTGGTACTTGGTATCGGCAAGTACTTAAATGTAAGTACTCATACTCGGTTTTAAAAAATGTGGTATCGGTGCATCCCTACAATATACTATCAACTTAATCAATTGTGTTAAATATTGAAATGATGTTACATCTGGTGAATTGACTAGGACTCAAAGTTTAAGACTTGGGACTTGACTCGAGACTTGCTTGTATTGACTTGGGACTTGTTACTTACAACTTAGTGACTTGTTCCCATGTCTGAGAGAAACCTCTGAACACTAAAAGGATGAGGAGGTTGTTGTATTCTTGCTCAATAAGTGGGGGACATTAGTGGGTTTTCCATCTCGCAAGTTTTTGTCAATTTTGAAAATGCACCAAATAAATAAATAATTTAAAATAGGTTAAGAAAAACCCAAATATTGTAAAAATAGTTTTATGTCAAGACAAGGTGGGAAAAAGTTAGAATATCACAAACCAAAATGTTAATGTGTGGTGGAAAAGCATTTTTCAGGTAAAATGCAAAAGGTTTGAAAAGAAACCTGGTTGTTGACCGACTTTTTTGATGTTTCACAGAATAGCTCAGTACTGATTTGTGAATGTTTGTGATAGGTCATTGGTTATCTATCTATTGATATGGATAACTGGTTTGTTTAGCAGCAGCTACTGTAGCAACAGTTTGCTAATCCCCAAGCTAGCTAATGCTAACTTTGCTAAAGCTTGTCACAGCGTCGTTACACAGCTCTCTATTTCCTTTGGCCCAGTGTCGTTAGTACGTGTGTATGCCTGAATTTTGAGGGTGTAACACCGAAGAGATGGGTGTGTTTGTTTTGCTGTTGAGCTGAAATATCAATAGTTGTTCTACATTATTGTGTACAGTGCCTTTAAGCCTACAACCTTAATGGCAGGTCTTGTAAATGTTTGGCTCATATGGTTTGTTGACATTATTTTTTGCCACAGTGACCCTAACTGGTGGAAGGGTGAGACATATCAGGGTGTGGGGCTATTTCCATCAAACTTTGTGACGGCTGATCTGACAGCAGAGCCAGAGATGAGTGAGTAAAGTAACTTACTTTGCTTTTGTGTCATAACTAAGCATGTTTTTGTTCGTATTTGTAAAGATTTGCTTTTGTAGTTTGACTAAAAGCTGTGAGAAGGCCTCAACACTCCCACCATTCTTTTCCATTTCTGATTCTTGGTGCAGCCGGTCTTTGCTGAACTCATTTTTGATGCACATTTTATTCCCTCAGTGAAAACAGAGAAAAAGACAGTGCAGTTCAGTGAAGAAGTCAAGGTGGAAACCATTGAACCAGAGCCTGAGCCAGTTTACATTGATGAGGTTTGGACTACTGAATGCTTTCTTGTGGTCTCTTGCTATTGTGGTCCCTTGTGAGCTTCCCCCATAGCAAAGGAAAAATACAAATGCAATGGATTTCCAAAATCCAGTTATCTTATTAGCTTACTGATGGTTATCAGTAGCTTATGTGACTGTACATTGTGATTGTATTGTCACAAACAGTAGCTGCGTTACAATCATTGCAATTAAAGAGCTGTACAGCCACTAATAATGATACTATTGGTTGATTTGTACATGAGAGTAATTTTGCTTTGCTGCGATATGTGCAGGAGAAAATGGACCAATTGCTCCAGATGATTCAGAGTGCAGATCCAACAGACAATCAGTCAGATAGCTGTGAGCTGCTCCAGCTGGAAGGTGAGGCACAGCATGGCCAGTGCTCGTTTTTATTTATTCATCCATTAATGCAATATGAGCAGTCTAATATATGTGGAGATTTTTATTTTGTTTTAGGTGCTTGTAATCAAATGGGACCACTCATTGACCAGAAACTGGAAGACATTGACAGGTATCAAAAAGCAAAGTTGGTTGAACTGTTTGGGTTGCAAGTGTTGCTTATGGACTTGGGGCATTGATGGTGTTGCTGATGTTGCTGTTGGTTGTTTTGCAGCAAGTGTAGTAAAATGTCATAATTTGCTAATTGAAGAATAATACAAAATAATTTACTTTCATTAATACTAGATGTTGATTTATCAAAATGGCCACAAAAATGCCCATCTGGAATTTTGAATTGGTCACCATACTGGCATCACATAACAATATCAATATTTGTAAAGGCAGTATTGCAGTAATGATGAGCAAACTGTGTATTATGCATATGTGTTCCTTTCAGTGTGCATTTTCTACTCTTTTTCTGCCTCTGATTGATTGTGTTTGTGGTGCTTGCTTTCAGGAAACACTCTGAGCTGTCAGAGCTCAATGTGAAGGTTATGGAAGCACTCTCATTGTATGCCAAGTTAATGAATGAAGACCCTGTGTATGCCATGTATGCCAAACTGCAGAGCCAACAGTACTATATGCAACAGCCCAACACCTCCCAACAGGTGAGATCCTCTTGATAGTTGAGGTGTGATCTAAAAGTGTACCGTTGGGTCAACGAGACATAAAGCTGTTGTACTGGTCATGGTATGGTATAAGATGTGTGTTTCTTGTGATTTAAGCAGGTGTATCCAGGCCAAGTGGCTCCAGGCCAGTATGTGATGCCTGGCACAAGTGTGCAGGGTTACAGCGTACCTGTAGAGCAGCTTCCTGCCATGAACCAGGCAGCCACTGCCATGTCAGGCCAGCCAGCCCCCAGGTATCACAGAACACTTACACACCTGTAAGGAGATCCCTGATAACTATTTCTAATCCCTGATGGTTAAAAAGCTCAAATTCTGAATTTGAGTTTGCCGCTTTCAAAATAGTGAACAAAATAAACAATATTATGTTGATTCAGTAGGTATGCTGTTCCTTAAAAATGTTTGGAGAAATGACATGTTTAATTTTAAGAGTAAGCAAAGAGGAGTTCAAAGTCCACTTTCTCAGAGCTGTAGTTTAGTTGATTTTTGAGGTTTTCCAAAATTTCCCAAACTGGGAATTATCCAGGGGCTTTTGTAAAAATAAGTGACATAATTATGTGTGAGAAGTACTATGAACTAAATACTAGGTGCTTTTTGCTTTCAGTATGGTTGTTGCATTGGTATTAGTTTAGGAAGCTAATGATGGCAAGCACATGAAAGTTGACACTGAACTTGTGAAAGGATTACAAAATCAATGTTTTGCAATAGTACTCTTTATCTCCAGATTTGAGCCCATTTGTGAAAAACTGTGGTGTGCACTGAAGAGGGCAGACCACAAGCAAAAACTCACAAATGTCAAATAACTTGTAATGTTCGTAATGGAGAAATGGTCCAAGATCCCTCAACTAATATTCACCAACCTTGTTAAGCATTACAAAAACTTTGGGAAGTAGGGTTGAATGGTGTCTGCTGCATAACTGGCATAATATTAAGATGACTACGGGGAATGGATGGACAATGACCTCTGTGGTGAGGTTTTTGTGGTAGTGTTGCAAAGGTGATTTTAAAATATTTTTTGTAGAATAACATACAGTATTAGGGTTGTCACGATACCACAATATTGAATTCAATACTGATACTAAGCATAGTATCGCAATTCTCAATACCAAAACAATTCTTTGGCAAAAACTCAACAAAAATATAAAGTAACTTCCTTGAAATGTAAAGTGCATTATAAATAGAATGTATTATTATTATTAATTCCTTTGTCTGAAATTCAGTTGTTTAGTTAACACACAAAAAAACACTGAAAAACATGTCTCTGTGACCCCTCGAATCCTGATGTAGAACTATTCTAAAGTGGAGGTACACAAGTTTGTTGGGTATTATTCGGCTCCTGAACTAGTTCTTTTCAGTGTAGAAATCCACCTAACGTGAGTAGGAAAAAATGTCTTCAGCTGATGTAAACAGATCCAGCCTCCTCTTTAAGTCTTCATTTCTGGTAGATTTTGACTTCTTTTGATTAACTTTTAAGTGTTTCTGATGTTTTAATGTCGTGTGACATAAATAAACTGAGTTGACTTTCAGTATTCTATGACTCTGAATGCTATATCTCTGAAAGTATGAGAGATAATCAGCCGAAACTTTGTGTGAGGCTTCCTCTAACAGTACTCCTTTACAAATATGCATGTAACTCATTTGAAAAGACTTTGACCCGGATTTCCCTGAAGGGGTCACATTTTTCAGTTTTGGCATCACCATGCTAATGACGGCGTTTGCACTGCTCTATGACATTGTTTGTTCCACATCTCTGAGCACGCACAGATGTTTTGAGCGAGCAAGAGAGAGATTTGTATACAATATTGAGTTCATTTGTGCAAAAATCTTCTTGCTCGCTCAAAACATCCACGCACACTCAGAACTGTGGCACAAATATGACACCATACTGCTTGAGTGCATCGCCCATTAGTCATATAGGCACGCACACTTTGATTCAGAATAGTCATATTCAGAATATCGAAAGCATTGTGTATTACAGAATTGAATTGTTTGAAGCGTCGTATCGAACAAGTATCAAACTATCGATACCTCGTGCATCTCTATAACATAGGGTGAGACACTGGTTAGCAAGCTAGCCTGTTAGCATTCATGCTGAGTTGTGAACAATTGTGGCATCTTGATGCTGGCTGAACATTGTGATGTTTGTCAGCCATTGACGATGGACAGTGAGTGGCTTTGTGTATCAGCCAAAGCCTAGTGAGAAGACTGAGAAAATATCCCAGTATTACATATCTCAATCCCAAAAACTAAAACTACACTTTTGTAAGAATATCTATAGCCAATATTCCCAATATTTTAGTAACATATTTTCTGCATTGTCTATTTTGATTGTTTTTGAATTGTTGTCATTCTGAATTTGACTGTGATTGAACTGTTTATAGCAGATATAAACTGATGACCTTTTTACTGTGTGCATGTCTCTTTCAGTGATGTTCATATGTATATGGGTCAGCCTCCAGTATACAGTGCCGCTCCAGGCAGCATGGCTCCTGCGGAGGTGCAGGCTTACCAGAACACAGTCAGTGGGCCAGCAGGCATGGCCCAAACCCCCACCTACAGCACACCTGCAACCCAGAGCCTAACCAACCCCACAGACGCCCAACAGATCCCATACCCGGAAAAAGCCCTGTTATAGGACCCATAGAGACTGCTGTCCTTTCTCATTCACACACACACACTATGAACAAATGGCCGTACATGCAAGCTTGACACTAAAACAATATGACAACAGGTCACAGGTACAGACTGATCAATGTTTAGTCATTCTATATATTTCTTAAAAAACAGTGTACAATTATCTCAATTGCTTTCCTTTTCTTTCTCAACAATGCATCCAGACACTAAAGAGGCTTCTACGTAGAAACACTGAATCTGACCATGTAAAAGAATGCCACATATTGACTACTGACATATATTGTGCAATTTCAAGAAAGTCTTGATCAGTATCACTTTCTGGCTGAGGATAATACCCAAAGGGATATTCCACCATGGTTAAAATCTTCCCAACACATCTGGAGTGTACATTTAATTGTCGCAGACAGTAACACTTGACATGTTTTCTTGTATTTAGAAGACACAGAAATGCTCAAAACCTGCTTATGGCTAGTTGTTTATATCAGTGAGTATTCTGTTATTAAGTAGAGGAAAATGTCAATTATTGTACATGGCAGTTTCTATAGATGTGGCACACTGAAACATTCCCTTAAGCCAGTGGTCACTACTTGTGTACATCTACCATCCTTTATAGCTTTGTTACTGTTATTTAGCGAAATGACGGTCTGTAGACATGGATCTGTCCGATGCATTGGCACTGGTTGTATAGGGGGAGGTATATCATGTAAGAGCTGTAGCTGTGGTTGGTAGTGCAGCGGGGACCAGGAAACTGGCCAGCCTAAGCAAGCATACAACACTATCAGTAAGAGTCCTTGGGCAAGACTCCTAATTGCCAAATGTAACGTCTGCTAAATGGCGTAATGTAAATGGAACTAAGCTCTGCAGGAAAGTAGATGTACATGTGAAAGGTCAGTGTCCACCACTCTAAGCTATTTGGCCAATCTGGCTCCCACTAAAGACTGGACCCTTGATTCAAGAAAGCTGGAAAGCACTCCTAAAGAATGCACATGTACATATTTCTTCCCTACCGGTATGGAAGTCCCAATAGTTGCAGGTGTTGCTGCAAACGCCTTTAGGGGGAGGATTATGTTTTTGGTTCCTTGTGTTCTCATGTTTGCAGAAATTTGTGTGTGTGTTTGTGTGAGTGTGTTGCGAGTGTGCATGTATGAATGCATTGCCTTCATGTAACTAATTGTCTCGAGCAGCATGGTAGCCATTCTGCCTCTCCTCCTGGATCGTGTAGCACATCACTCCCACGGTCCCTGACAGAATGGTGCTGTCCATACAGTTTCTGGTAGGGTGGCATAGTCCAACTGACCAGTGTCTTGAAGCATTTCTTTATCACAGTGTTAAATTGATACCATCTTATTGGTAGTGTTTTTTAATTTATTTTGACTGTCGTTTTAAATGCACTGTTCTTTAATAAGAGTTAAAAAAGGAAGATATTCTGCCTAAACGTAGATGTGTGTGTATATATGAGAGCTCACCTGTTAGAGCAGCTGCTTCTTCTGTTGAAAGGGCACATGGTTATGATGTAGTAAATATTACTTCATGATGTTATGCACTTTTTTTTTTTAATTTACCCGTTGTCTGAAGTTTCAGCTCACCTCAACCTGTAATGTTTCAAATGTAGAACTAAAAATGGCTAAACTGGCATTAAACGTTAAATATTTAAGCATTAAACGTTTCAGGATCTGAAACTTACCACATGGCTTTTGGTTTCTCTAAGAATTTGGTTTTGAAAGCCCTGCATCCAGAACTGATGGTGCATCGTGTTTGTGGGAAAGACTGCACATTAATAGAGTTGAGTGAAAATTAAGACCGAAAATGAAGTTTTAAGATCTGGATCTGTTTGTGATTTTTAAAAAGCTAGCCAGCGATCACTTGTGGAGATGAAGCATGTCTTTTTGGAGATGT
Organism: Crenuchus spilurus; assembly: GCA_036984385.1. Taxonomy (NCBI): domain Eukaryota; kingdom Metazoa; phylum Chordata; class Actinopteri; order Characiformes; family Crenuchidae; genus Crenuchus; species Crenuchus spilurus. Next base: position 5,040 of record BRDA01013245.1, on the reverse strand, counting down.
TTGAGAAGCTGTTGAGTCTGGGACCTTGAGCCAGTTCTAATGTGACCCTCCATTCTTTGCAAAACAGCGTGTGATTCTGATGTAAACTTTACTCACAGGGAGAAATGACTGTTCTCATGTTTTAAAGTTCTCGGTGTATCATTTCCGTTAAATGTATTCAGTTGTTTATGTACTATTTTAATCATCTGAATTATTAGTATTCACAATAAAACTAGGCCAAATGTACAGTGTACATTGTGGTGTTTTGGAGTTATTGTATTTAACTGTTATGACAGTATTTGTAAACTGAAATTACGGTAGTCAAATTTTCAGAAGTCTTAAGCAAAAGTTAATGCACCCCTAGTTAAATTATATTTGACATTTAACGCACACTTACTCTTTATTTACTTTAACATTTTAGGTGAAAATGAAATGCAAAATGTGTCCTGTGTAAAAGTTATGGCACAGCATGTCTTATTCTGAAGATAAATACCAATTGTACACGAAAATGTGCAGACAATATTGCAATTTGTTTCCTTTAAAAAAATTTTAATCGGTGACAAAAATTAAACTATGGAAATTTACTAAAACAAAGTGAATTAGAAAAGAAATGCAAACCACTAAACTTTTTTCCTCTTTTAATGTCTTTTTTTTTTTTTTACTTACACCAGGTGGCGGTAGAGTTGATTCTATTTCATTTCAGTGTATCATATTTTAAATTCATGCTGGTTTGTTGACACTTATATTCAGATCTGTTTGCAAAAAGGTTTTCCAGTTCCTCACCACATACAGTGTGGCTCAAAAAAATCTGGGGTCACCAATTACATTCAGCATTTATCATGACAATACATTTTTAATTTCAGAAGGAAATTGTTTTTCTAGCTCTTTGGAGTCTTTGAAGAAGTCCACAAATGCTGCTGCAGCTCCAGATACACACAGTGTTCTATGGTATAAGGTGAATTAGTATAGTGTCACTGCTTTTTAGCTCAGTTTTAATGAGTTTAATGTCTTTTTTTTTTTTTTTAGCTGTTTATTCTCCATCAAAAGTTGAGTACATATTTAATATGACACATAATGTGCTTTGAGGTAGCATTACTGCTATAACACTTAACACATTTCTTCTATCATAGTGTTTATTGACGGTGTTTCATAGATTAAACTTTTGCCAGTGTAATTTGCGCACAACCAAATTTAACCCATCCATGCAGTGAAAAACACACACTAGTGAAAACACGAGGCTGTGAGAGCATGTACCTGAAGCGATGGGCAGCCATATCTACAGCACCCATGGAGCAGTTGGGGGTTAGGTGTCTTGCCTCACTTCAGTTATGACCTGCCCTGACCACCAGGCCCTTTATGGACTAATGTCTCATATTCTGCTCTATATAGTGTTTATTGAGGTTGTTTATGGAATATTTCCTAGTGTATCCACCATAATCATACATCCTATGATGCCTTGCCTGAAATATGTGCTAAACGTCAGTGGAGAGATGTATCAACTGTTAGCAACTTGTGGGAGACACCAAAGCTGAGGTCAAAACTGTGACCCTGTCCTACCTTACCTTCTGCCATAGACGATTGAGAACTGGAGTAGCAAGATTTGGGATTTTATCATGATCCCAAACATTTGAGCAGTAGTGTACATTTCATGCTTGTGTCAAAACAATCCAGCCAAGCTTATGATACTTTTTTAAAGATGTTTGAGTGTGGACTGGACTCTCGATGGCCTCCATAAAAAGAGAAGCATGACTGCTTCATCACTATGGCAATAAAAAGAGTAAGACAGGGAGTGCAGTGTAAGCACAGCCAGTGTCCAGAGTCCAGAGTGGCAGTGTTTGTGTGAGAGAGTAACAAATGCACCGGAGCCGGGGATCACACTGACACTTCTCTCCTAGGGGATCTTACACACACATGGTCAGGATGCCTTCTATGAGGAAGGTCAAGCTGGTCGTGTACGAGCTGCTGCAGTTTGCTTGTCTGTGTGTGCCCATCTTTGTGATTCTTGAGCGTTTTGCCTCCCTCATTAGCTATGTAAGATCCAATGACGCCACGGCCTACTGGCTGGTAGTGGCAGTGTCCATAGCGTATGTGACCACTGTGACCCTGTTCGTCTGGGTGCCCCTCAAGTTCTTCATCCTGAAGTCCACAAGGTTCTTCACTGAAATTACAAACTGGTGAGTTCACATAATATTGGCACAAATGACCATCTTTGACAATTTAAGTTAATTTCCAGTTAAATGAAGAAAGTAACAATACATTGTTCTCTAAACCTCAATGCTGTCTAGCTTCTACTGATAAATACAAGCATCACTGATGTTGTCTATGTAATATCTGCTTCGTAGAAACAACCACCTTTAATGTACTGCCGTTGCTTGAGGCATGAATTTGCTCAATTTCGGCACACCTAAGTTATGTTCAGCCCTGAAATAATGTAGCCAAAATGTTCATTTAAACAATGTGTGTTGAACACAAGACTTGCAACTATGACAGCTGGGAAAGCCATCCTTGGTGTTCTTTTTGAAGAATTTTTGGAGCAGATGAAATGGGTTTAAATACGTATTTAATTCTTCAAATTACTCTCAATGTTAGTCGTTGCATTTGCTGAGGACTTCATTAGAATCCATTATGTGCACTGCCTTAACATAGTTTATGTACACATCACTAGTGACTGGCTATCACTTCTGACACACCCATCAAACCAGAGATTGCAGCTCAAAGTCTGTGGCACACTTCAACAAAATATGTTGTTCATCCTTGAAATAATGTTGTGATTTAATGTCTCAGATGTAGCTTAATGTAACACAACTTAATGATGTGTTGATTAGCAGAAGCTGCCTAGAAGAAAAGTGCTAAAGGGTTCTCTGAAGCCATGCCATAGAACATACAGGGGTTAGACAATGAAACTGAAACAGCTGGTTTTAGACCAAAATAATTTATTAGTAGGTGTAGGGTCTCCTTTTGCGGCCAATACAGCGTCAATTCGTCTTGGGAATGACATATACAAGTCCTGCACAGTGGTCAGAGGGATTCTAAGCCATTCTTCTTGCAGGATAGTGGTCAGGTCGCTATGTGATGCTGGTGGAGGAAAACGTTTCCTGACTCGCTCCTCCAAAACACCCCAAAGTGGCTCAATAATATTTAGACACAAAGACTTGCTGTCTTGGTCACAGATGCGCAAGACGTGCACCAACAGTTTGTCCTCTTTTGAACTCTGGTATGTCACCATAATGTTGTGTGCATTGTAATATACTATATAACTGTGCTCTTACCTGCTAACTGAACCTTCACACTCTACTCTTACTGGTGCAATGTGACATTAATGAAGATTGGCCACCAGACTGGTCCAATTTAGCCATGAAACCTCCCTCACTAACATGACAGCTGTTTCACTTTCATTGTCCAAACCCTGTAGGTACTAAAACTGAAGGATGGATGAGTTTGAGGGGGCATTAATAAGAGATGGATAATAGAAAAGAAACAAATCGTTAAGTGAGAATGTCATAAGATTATTTTGTATTTGTGTTAAATTTTTCCATAAATCTACTTTAATGATGATGTATAAACAGTAGTTATGTAACAGTTAATAATAAATTGTCAATTTTATTATAACTATTTATAATTATATCATGTTATAATAGTTAATAAAGCATCGTATTTAGTGTAATTTATAAGTCTAATATGGTACAAAAGATTGTTCTCAAAGGAGTAGTTCTAAAAAAAATTAACTTGATTACAGATAAGCATTAGTGCAGTCTAAACAAAGTCTTGCAGGTTTTTGGTGTTGCTTGCTGCTATGATCTTCCAGCTGGTTGCTAATGTGTATTTCTGAAGTTGCCACAGTCTCTGAAGTGGCTGGTACCTACAGTAGGTGGTTGCTGTGATATTGTACATGACTGTGACAGTGTTGGTCCTTCATTTTTATCAGAATGATCAAATTTGGGCCACAAACGTTTGTTTGGCATTTATTCTTCATGGGTGAAAAATTGGGATGGAAAATGGTCGCTACATGGAAAGCTTCTATGGGATCACAAATCTGTACACACAATGGTGCTTGAAAGTTTGTGAAACATTTAGACATTTAGTCCTAAAAGTAGAGAAAGAGAACCAAATCAAGCAAATGAGTGGTATTCGTATTATAGTTTGGGCCTGTATCTGGGTCAGGACAGCTTGTCATCATTGATGGAACAATGAATTCTGGATTATATCAGAGAGTTCTAAAAGAAAATATTAGGACATCTGTCCATGAACTGAATCTCAAGAGAAGGTGGGACAGCAAGACAATGACCATAAACACACAAGTTGTTCTACCAAAGAAGAACAAAGTTCATGTTTTGGAATAACCAAGTCAAAGTACTGACCTTAATCCAACAGAAATGTTGTGGAAGGACCTGAAGTAAGCAGTTCATGAATCCCCTAAGAGAGTGTGCAGGACTAAACAACAATTAATGATACACTTATTGCAGTTTTGCAGTTTCTGGAGTCACAGCAGATAATTAAAGTAAGGTTCACACACTTTTGCCTTTCACAGACATGTAATATTGGATAATTTTCCTCAATGAATAAATTACCAAGTCTAATACTTATGTCTCGTTTGATTTTATTGTCTTTCTCTACTTTTAGGACCATCTAATGAAGTTTTAGGTGACATTTAACAGAAATTTCAAAAATTCTAAAGGGTTCGCAAACATTCAAGCACCACAGTGAGCATATCATTGTTAATCAAACCAAACATTGTTTTTATAGTTAAAATAAAGTAACAGGGTTTCATAGCAGTTAAGCCTGCATATGTTATATAAATAAATAAAACATTAAGCACTTCACATACTGCAGAAGTACTATAGTAATTAAATGTTTTGAACATTCTGTCCAAGAACAATTTAGGGAGTGTTGTTTTGAAGAATGCTTACCGTATTTTTTTCATAGTTTGGCCGGGGGTGCGACTTATACTCTGGAGCGACTTATGTGGGAAATTATTAATACATTATTACCGGTATATCATTTTACATGTTATTTTCACACTAAACCGCAAGAGGGCGCTCTAGGCCCGTGTTGGTAATTTCA